>JAKWBO010000079.1:0-162959 GCA_034336685.1 Luscinia luscinia | reverse complement strand
TCCCAGGAAAAATCCCAATTTTTTTTTTCCTTTCTGGGATTTTTTTTGGGGAGTTTTTCTGGGATTTTTGGGTTTTTTAATGGGATTTTTGGGTTTTTTAATGAGATTTTTGGGGGTTTTTTTTTGGAATTTTTGGGTTTTTTCGAGGATTTTGGGGTTTTTTCTGGGATTTTTAGGATTTTTTCTGGGATTTTAAAAATTTTTTTCTGGGACTTTTGGGATTTTTTCTGGGACTTTGTGATTTTTCTGGGATTTTGGATTTTTTCTGGGATGTTTGGGGTTTTTAATGGGATTTTTGGTTTTTTCTGGGATTTTGGGGTTTTTTTCTGGGATTTTTGTTTTTTCAGGGATTTTTATCTGGGATTTTTGGGGGTCTTTCTGGAATTTTAAAGATTTTTTCTGGGACTTTTGGGATTTTTTCTGGGATTTTGGGGTTTTTTCTGGGATTTTTTGGGGATTAATGGGATTTTGGAGTTCCCTGGGACTTTTGGGATTTTTTCTGGGATTTTTGGGATTTTTTTCTGGTATTTTTAAAATTTTTTTCTGTCATTTTTGGGGTTTTTTTTTCTGTCATTTTTGAAATTTTTTTCTGTCATTTTTGGGATTTTTTTCTGTCATTTTTGAAAATTGTTTCCGTCATTTTTGGGGTTTTTTCTTTCATTTTTGGGATTTTTTTCTGGGATTTCTGGGGTTTTTTCTAGGAGTTTTTGGGGTTTTTTTCTGGGATTTTTGGGGTTTTTCCCATAATTTGGGTTATTTAGGATGGGAATTTTTGAGTTTTCACCCAAAATTAGGGGAAATTTTTTTTCCTGAGATTTTGGGGTTTTTTTTCTGGGATTTTCCCCCAAATTTTCGGGTTTTTTTCTGGGATTTGGGTTTTTTTGGAGGGGGAATTTTGGGGCTTTTCCCAGGATTTTGCAGAAATTTTTAGTGAATTTTCTGAGATTTTTGGGTTTTTCCCTCAAATTTTGGGGTTTTTTCCCGAAGATTTTGGGGAATTTGGGAGGAATTTTAGGGGGAAGTTTTGGGGTTTATTCCTCAAAATTTTTGAGATTTTTTTTTTTTTAATTTTTGGGGGGATTTTGGGGTTTTTTCCCTAAATTTTGGGGTATTTTTCTGGAATTTTGGGGGTTTTTTTTCAGGATTTTGGGGAATTTTTGAGGGATTCTGGGGTTTAAAAATTCACTTTTCCCTCCCCAGAATTTTAGGGTTTATTAATTCAAATTTTGGGGGTTTTTAATTCGAATTTTTGTGATTTTAATCTGAATTTTGGAGAGTTTTTTTTCAAATTTGGGGTTTTAAAATTTGAATTTTGGGGGTTTTAATGGGAATTTTGGGGTTTTTTTAAATTTTTGACATTTTTTATCCAAATTTCAGGGTTTTAACCCAAATTTTAGGGTGTTTTTGGGATTTGGGATTTTTGGAGCCGTTTAATCTGAATTTTGTGCTGTTTTTCTGGGAATTTCAAGGGTTTTTTATCTAAATTTTGAGATTTTTTTTTAACGAGAATTTTGAGGTTTTTTATCCGAATTTGAGGTTTTTTTGGAATTTTAGGGTTTTTTTGGATTTGGGATTTTTAGGACCAGGGGCTGGATTTTGGGGAGGTTTAATCACAATTTTGTGCTGTTTTTATGAGAATTTTGAGGTTTTTTTATCCAAATGTTGTGGGTTTTTAACGGGAATTTTGAGGTTTTTAATGGGAATTTTGAGTTTTTTAATGGGAATTTTGGGGTTTTTAATGGGAATTTTGGGTTTTTTTTGGGATTTGGGGTTTTTGGGGCCGGGGGCTGGATTTTGGGGAGGTTTTTTCAGGAATATTTACATCTTCCCGAGGCGGCTGCAGGCTCATCCCGTTAGCCAGGGTGGCTACAAAACTCTGGGGAAAGAGGAAGGGAGAGATGTCACCCCGGGGGTCCCCAAAACTGGGGTGGGGGACCCTAAATTTGGGGTTTAGGGGCCAAAAATGGGATTTGGGGGGCCAAAAATGGGATTTTAGGGGTCAAAAATGGGATTTTAGGGGCTAAAAATGGGGTTTGGGGGCCAAAAATGGGGTTTGGGGACCCTAAAATGGGGTGAGTGACCCCAAAATTAAGGTGGGGGGACCCTAAAATGGGATTTTGGGAGCCTGAAATGGAGTTTGGGGGCCAAAAATGGGATTTTGAGGGCCAAAAAAGGGATTTTAGGGGGTCAAAAATGGGATTTTGGGGGGTCAAAAATGGGATTTGGGGACCCTAAAATGGAGTTTGGGGGCCAAAATTGGGGTTTGGGGGCCAAAAATGAAATTTTGGGGGTCAAAGATGGGGTTTGGGGACCCTACAAGTGAATTTTGGGAGCCTGAATTGGGGTTTTAGGGGTGAAAAATGGGGCTGGGGTCCCTAAAATGGGATTTTGGGGGGCTGGAGGGTCAGGACCCCAATTTTGGGGGTCCAGAGGGGGTTTTAGGGGTCGTGAGCCCAGATTTGGGTGGGTGAGGGGGATAAGGAGCAAAATTTGGGGGGAGTTTGAGGATTTGGGGGTCGCAAGACCAAATTTGGGGGCAGAGGAGATTTGGGGGCAGAAATCCCAAATTTTGGGGTTTTTGTGATTCTGGGGGCTCAAACCCGAAATTTTGGGGTCACTCCCCATTTTGGGGGGTCCAGCAGCTCCTCCTCAATCACGACACCCCCCAATATCGCGATAAGCCCCTATCGCCCCTCCAAAATAAAATTCGGGATTTTGGGGGGTCCGGACCCTCCACGTGGTTCTGGAGTCACGTGGAGCCCAAAATTCACCTTTAGACCCTGAAAATTCACCTTCAGACCCCAAAAATCGCCCCGGACCCCAAAAATCGCCCCAGGACCCCAAAAATCTCCCCCAAGATTCACTAAAATCCCCTCTCAGCCCCAAAAAATCTCCCGCAGCCCCAAAAAAGGCCCAAATTCGCCCCAGCCCCAATGAAGCCCCTCAGGCCTCACCGACCCCCGCAGTCCCCTCAGGGATCGCCCCAAAACCGCCTCGAACACCCCAAAACCTCCTAAAAACCCCCAAACCTCAGTAAATCCCCCCGGATTGATTAAATCCCCCCAAACCTCATTAAAACCCCAACCTCACTAAAATCCCCAAGCTCACATTAAAACCGCTTTAAAATCGCATTAAAACCTCCCGCCCCCTCAGCGGCGCCTCAGCGCCGCCCCCCTCTACGGCTGAGGGCCCCTCAGAGCCCCCCACCAAAAGCCGCTCCTGAGCTCATTTCCCGCCTCTTCGGGGCCGCTTTTCCCTCAGCCCCGGCGGATTTTTGCCCGATTTCGCCTTTTTTCCCTCATTTTCGCCGCTCGCCCGCCGAGCCCCGCTCACCTCCATGATACAATTGGCCGCCTCCGCCATCTTGTGAGCGCAAGGAGCGGCCCCCACCCCTTTCCTTTTATAGCGGGGCGGGGCCGCCGCGCGCCCCCGCGCCTCCCCATTGGCTGCCGCTTCCCGGGTGCCGCTTTCTGATTGAACAGCGGAGGTGTCAATCAACAGTAAACCGCACCCACTGCGTTGATTGGACAGCGCAGCTGTCAATCATGAGTAACAAAAGGCCACGCCCACAAGGCGGGTTTAACGCGGTTTCCTGCTCACTGATTGGTTTAGAGATCTGTCAATCATCCAGCCACGCCCTTTCGTTTCGCGCCGCCTAGCGGGTGAGGCGATCATCCCAAATTTACTATAAAAGTCCCCAAAATTCCCAAAAATCCTAAAAACCGCACAAAAATCCCAAAAACCCCCCAAAAATCCCCAAAAGTATTTCCTCAAAATCGCCCATCCCCAAAAAAATCCCCAAAACCCCCAGAAAAATCCCCCAAAAACCCCAGAAAATCCCTAAAATCAAAAAAATCCCCAAAATTTCCCAAAAATCCTCAAAAAAATCCCCAAAAACCCTCCCAAAACCCGCAAAAAATCCCTAAAAATCCCACCAAAAAATCACCAAAAATCTCCCAAAAAAATCCCCCAAAATCCTTCAAAAAGCCCCACAAAAGATCCTAAAAGGAGCTCACCAGGAATCCCCAAAAGTCCAGAAATGAACCCCAGAAAATCCCTGAAGTCCCACAAAAATCCCCAAGGGCCCAAGATCAAAAAGAATCCCCAGAAAGCTCCCAAATCCCCAGAAATCCCCAAAATCCCCAAAAATTCCCCAAGTCTGAGAAAATGCCTAAAAATCCCCAAAAAACCCCATAAAATCCCAAAAAATCCACAAAAGTCCCAAAAAACCCCCAAAATCCTAAAGAGTCCCCAAAAACCCCAAAAATAGCCCCAGAAATCCCCAAAAAACCCCAAAAATCCCCCAAAATATTAAAAAATCCCCAAAAGTCCCCTAAAACCCTAAAAATCACATAAAATCCCAAAAAATCCCCAAAAAGATCCCCAAAATCCTAAAAAAATCCTAAAATCCAAAAAATCTCTAAAATCCCAAAAAACCCAAAAAACCCCAAAACCCCAAAATTCCCCAAAAATCCCCCAAAAATCCTAAAACCCCCCAAAAATAAAAAAAAATCTGTAAAAAAACACATAAAACCACAAAAAATCAGAAAAAACCAAACCTTTATTACAAAAATATGAGGGAGGGGGGTAAGAAATTTTTCCAAAAGGCCCCAAAATTCCCAAATTTTGGGATTTTTGGATTTTGAAGTCACCAGTCGGGGGTCCCAGGCGCCGGAGCAGCTCCTGCTGAGCCTCCAGGTCCTTCTGCACCTTCGCAGGCGCATGTAGAAAATGGGGCAGTCCCGGCTGGGGGAAATTTGGAAATGTTTGGGGATTTTTTAAGAATTTTTGGGATTTGGGGAAGTTTGAGGATTTTGAGAATTTTGGGGATTCTGGGGACTTTTAGAGAATTTTGGGGATTTTTGGGGAATTTTGGGAATTTTAGGGGATTTTCGGGGGATTTTGGAGGATTTTTGAAGGATTTTTGGGAAATTTTTGGGGATTTTTGGGCAGTTTTGGGGAATTTTTCGAATTTTTGGGATTTTAGGGTTTTTGGGATTTTGGGGTTTTGGTCAGTTTTAGGGGATTTTGGGGATTTTTGGGGAATCTTTTGGGGGGATTTTTGGAGGATTTTGGGGATTTTGGGATTTTGGGGGTCACTAGTCAGGGGTCCCCGAAGCGCCGGAGCAGCTCCTGCTGCGCCTCCAGGTCCTTCTGCACCTTGCGGCGCATGTAGAAAATGGGGCAGTCCCGGCTGGGGGGAAATCGGGAGTTTGGGGATTTTTGGAGATTTTTTGGGATTTTTTGGGGAATTTTTGGGGATTTTTGGGCAATTTTTGGGGAATTTTTGGGGATTTTTTTTGAGGATTTTTTGGGGGATTTTTGGGGACTTTTTGAGGATTTTGGGGATTTTGGGGGAATTTTTGGGATTTTTGGGGGATTTTCCGGGGGATTTTTGGAGGATTTTTAGGATTTTGGGGATTTTGGGATTTTTGGGGATTTTTGGGGTCACCAGTCGGGGGTCCCCGGGCGCCGGAGCAGCTCCTGCTGAGCCTCCAGGTCCTTCTGCACCTTAAGGCGCATGTAGAAAATGGGGCAGTCCCGGCTGGGGGAAATTTTGGAAATTTTGGGGATTTTTTGGGGATTTTTGGGGATTTTGGGGGAATTTTTGGGATTTTTGAGGATTTTGGGGAATTTTTGGGGATTTTTTGAGGATTTTTTGGGGGATTTTTTGGGGACTTTTTTGAGGATTTTTGGGGATTTTTGGGGGAATTTTTTGGGAATTTTTTGGGGATTTTTCGGGGATTTTTGGAGGATTTTTTGAAGGATTTTTGGGAAATTTTTTGGGGATTTTTGGGCAGTTTTTTGGGGAATTTTTTCGGAATTTTTGGGATTTTTGGGGTTTTTTTTGGGATTTTTGGGGGTTTTTTGGTCAGTTTTTTGGGGATTTTTGGGGATTTTTGGGGAATCTTTTGGGGGATTTTGGAGGATTTTGGGGATTTTGGGATTTTGGGGGTCACCAGTCGGGGGTCCCCGGCGCTGAGCAGCTCCTGCTGCGCGACTCTCCAGGTCCTTCTGCACCTTGCGAGCATGTAGAAAATGGGGCAGTCCCGGCTGGGGGGAAATCGGGGAGTTTGGAAATTTTTGGGGATTTTGGGGGATTTTTTGGGGAATTTTTGGGGATTTTTTTGGGATTTTTTTGGGGAATTTTTTGGGATTTTTGGGGATTTTTTTGAGGATTTTTGGGGATTTTTTGGGGGATTTTTTGGGATTTTTGGAGGATTTTTGGAGGATTTTTGGGATTGTTGGGGATTTTTTTGGGGATTTTTTTTGGGGGATTTTTGGGTAATCGTTTGGGGATTTTTGGGCAATTTTTGGGGATTTTGGGGACTTTTGAGGATTTTTGGGGGTTTTTTGGGGGAATTTTTTGGGATTTTTGGAGGATTTTTGGGGGATTTTTGGGGATTTCTTGAAGGATTTTGGGCAATTTTTGGGGATTTTTGAGGGATTTTTGGGGAATTTTTGGAATTTTTGGGGATTTTTTTGGGATTTTTGGGGATTTTTGGGGAATTTTTTGGAATTTTTCGGGGATTTTTTTTGGGGATTTTTTGGAATTTTTTTTGGATTTTTGAGCAATTTTTGGGGATTTTTGGGGATTTTTTTGGGGATTTTTGGAGATTTTTTGGGATTTTTGGGCAATTTTTGGGGATTTTTGGGGACTTTTTGATGATTTTTGGGGATTTTTGGGGGAATTTTTGGGAATTTTTGGAATTTTTGGGGATTTTTTGGGGATTTTTTTGGGATTTTTTGGGGATTTTTGGGGATTTTTTGGGTAATCTTTTGGGGATTTTTTGGGATTTTTGGGCAATTTTTGGGGATTTTTGGGGACTTTTTTGAGGATTTTGGGGATTTTTTGGGGAATTTTTGGGATTTTGGGGGATTTTTTTGGGATTTTTGGGCATTTTTGGGGGAATTTTTGGGATTTTTTGGGGGATTTTTTGGGGGGATTTTTGGGGATTTTTGGCGAGTTTTGAAGGATTTTTTGAGATTTTTTTATTTTTGAGGAATTTTTGGGATTTTTTGTGATTTTTTGGAGGATTTTTGAGCAGTTTTTGAGATTTTGGGTAATTTTTGGGGATTTTGGAGGATTTTTGGGGAAATTTGGGGATTTTGGAATTTTTTTTGGATTTTTGAGCAATTTTTTGGGGATTTTTGGGGATTTTTTTGGGGATTTTTGGAGCATTTTTTTGGGATTTTTGGGGAATTTTTTGGGGATTTTTGGGGATTTTTCAAGGATTTTTGGGCATTTTTTGGATTATTTGGGACTTTTGGAGAATTTTGGGCAATTTTGGGGATTTTGGGCAATTTTTGGGGGGGATTTTTGGGGGAATTTTTGGGGATTTTGAAGGATTTTTTGAGATTTTTTTATTTTTTGAGGAATTCTTTGGGATTTTTGGAACAATTTTGGGCAGTTTTTGAGATTTTTGGGCAATTTTTTGGGGATTTTTTGGAGGATTTTTGGGAAATTAGGGAGATTTTGGAATTTTTTTGGGGGGATTTTTGGGCAGTTATTTGGGGATTTTTGGGCAATTTTTGGGGGATTTTTGGGGAATTTTTTGAGGATTTTTGGGGATTTTTTTGGGGATTTTTTGGGATTTTTTGGAGGATTTTTTGGGATTTTTAAGGGAATTTGGGAGATTTTTGGAGGATATTTAGGCAATTTTGGGGATTTTTGGGCAATATTTTGGGCATTTTTGGGTAATTTTTGGAGGATTTTTGGACAATTTTTTGGGATTTTAGGGGGAATATGAAGAATTTTGGGGATTTTTTAGAAATATTGGTGCTTTTTTTGACATTTTGGGGATTTTTAAGGGAATTTGAAGAAGTTTTTGGGGATTTTCTGGAATTTTAAAAATTTTGGGAATATTTTGGTGGTTTTGGGGAATTTTTTTGGCATTTTTGGGGATTTTTAGAGGAATTTTTGGGGTTTTTTTGAGGTTTTTGGCATTTTTTGGATTTTTGGGGGGTTTTTTGATTTTAGAGGAATTTGGGGATTTTCTGGGGAGAATTTGGGGATTTGGGGAAAATTTGGGGATTTTGGGGGGTTTTGGAATTTTTGGGGATTTTTGGAGGACTTTTGGGCAATTTTTTGGGCATTTTGGGAATTTTTGAGGGAATTTTTGGGGATTTTCTTGGATTTGGGGGATTTTTTGGGGTATTTTGGGGACATTTGGAGGGATTTGGGAGGAATTTTTTGGGGGAATTTTGGGAATTTTTTTTCATCTTTTTGGGGCATTTTGGGGGCAAATTTGGGGCATTTCTGGACATTTTGTGGAATTTTGGGGGGGATTTTTGTGGAATTTTTGGGGTTTTTTTTGTGGATTTTGAGGACATTTGGGAGTGGCCAAGGTGTTCCAGGTGTGACACAGGTGACAGGTGAGGTGACACAGGTGGCAGGTGAGGTGACACAGGTGACACAGGTGTGATACAGGTGACACACAGGTGACATTAATGACACAGGTGTGACACAGGTGGGGTGACACAGGTGTGATAGAAGTGACACACAGGTGACATTAATGACACAGGTGTGACACAGGTGGCAGGTGAGGTGACACAGGTGACTCAGGTGTGATACAGGTGACACAGGTGACATTAATGACACAGGTTATGTCACACAGGTGACACACAGGTGTGACAGGTGACACAGGTGACATTAATGACACAGGTGATGTCACACAGGTGACACAGGTGACACACAGGTGTGACACAGGTGACATTAATGACACAGCTGATGTCACACAGGTGACAGGTGTGTCTCACCTGCAGCAGGGAGCCCTGGCACCAATGGGGGGTTGGGTGACACAGGGGTTGACACAGGTGACACGGGTGAGGTGACACAGGTGACACAGGTGAGGTGACACAGGTGACACAGGTGTGACACAGGTGACACAGGTGTGACAGGTACCTGGAGCAGAGCACGTCCTGCAGCAGGGAGCCCTGGCACCAATGGGGGGTTGGGGTGACACAGGGGGTGACAGGGTGACACAGGTGTGACACAGGTGACACAGGTGAGGTGACACAGGTGACACAGGTGACATTAATGACACAGGTGACACAGGTGACAGGTGTCTCACCTGGAGCAGAGCACGTCCTGCAGCAGGGAGCCCTGGCACCAATGGGGGGTTTGGGGTGACACAGGTGTGACACAGGTGAGGTGACACAGGTGACACAGGTGTGACAGGTGTGACACAGGTGACACAGGTGAGGTGACAGGTGTGACACAGGTGACATTAATGACACAGGTGACAGGTGTGTCTCACCTGGAGCAGAGCACGATCCTGCAGCAGGGAGCCCTGGCACCAATGGGGGGTTGGGGTGACACAGGGGTGACAGGTGTGACACAGGGGTGACAGGGGTGACAGGTGACACCCAGGTGACACTCAGGTGACATTAATGACACAGGTGTGACAGGTACCTGGAGCAGAGCACGTCCTGCAGCAGGGAGCCCTGGCACCAATGGGGGGTTTGGGGTGACACAGGGGGTGACAGGGTGACACAGGTGTGACACAGGTGAGGTGACAGGTGTGACACAGGTGACATTAATGACACAGGTGTGTCTCACCTGGAGCAGAGCACGTCCTGCAGCAGGGAGCCCTGGCACCGCTGGCACTGGCTCCAGAGCCGGGAGAAGCTGCGCTCCAGGTGCCACACCTGGGACACCTGGGGGGGAAAACAGAAAAAATCCAAATTTGGGAACTCAAAAACCCCCAGGTGCCACACCTGGGACACCTGGGGGGAAAAACCAAAATAATCCAAAATTTGGGAACTCAGAAAATCCCAAATTTGGAATTTGGGAACCTAAGAACCCCCAGGTGCCACACCTGGGACACCTGGGGGGGAAAAACCAAAATAATCCAAAATTTGGGAACCCAAAAAATCCCAAATTTGGAATTTGGGAACCTAAAAACCCCCAGGTGCCACATCTGGGACACCTGGGGGGAAAAAACCCAAAATAATCCAAAAATCTGAAATTTGGGAACCAAAATTCCCAAAACTTTCAAATTCAGGATCCTAAAAATCCCTCAGGTGCCACACCTGGGACACCTGGGGGAGAAAAAAACAAAAAAAAATCCAAATTTGGGAACCCAAAAAATCCCAAATTTGGAATTTGGGAACCTAAAAACCCCCAGGTGCCAAACCTGGGACACCTGGGGGGGAACAATCCCAAAAAAATCCAAATTTGGGAACCCAAAATTTTAAATTTCGATCCTGAACCTCAAAAACATCAAATTTTTGTTCAAAATCCCAAATTTTTGCCTCCAAATCCCAAATTTTTGCCCCAAAAATCACATTTTTTTTTCCCAAAATCCCAAATTTTTATCCCCAAAATCCCAAATTTTTTCCCAAAATCCCAAATTTTTGTCCAAAATCCCAAAACTTTGCCCCAAAATCCCAAATTTTTCTCCCCAAAATCCCAAATTTTGTCCGAAAACCCCAAATTTTTCTCCCAAAATCCCAAATTTTTTTTCCAAAATGTCCAATTTCTGTCCAAAATCCCAAATTTTTATCCCCAAAATCCCAAATTTTCTCCCAAAACCCCAAATTTTTGTCCAAAATCCCAAATTTTTGTCCCAAAATCCCAAATTTTTGTCCCAAAATCCCGAATTTTGGCCCCAAAATCCCAAATTTTCTCCCAAAATCCCAAAACTTTGCCCCAAAATCCCAAATTTTTCTCCCCAAAATCCCAAATTTTTCTCCCCAAAATCCCAAATTTTTCTCCCAAAATCCCAAATTTTTTTCCAAAATGTCCAATTTCTGTCCAAAATCCCAAATTTTTGTCCCAAAATCACAATTTTTTTCCCAAAATCCCAAATTTTTATCCCCAAAATCCCAAATTTTTCCCAAAATCCCAAATTTTTGTCCAAAATCCCAAAACTTTGCCCCAAAATCCCAAATTTTTGTCCCAAAATCCCGAATTTTGGCCCCAAAATCCCAAATTTTCTCCCAAAATCCCAAAACTTTGCCCCAAAATCCCAAATTTTTCTCCCCAAAATCCCAAATTTTGTCCCAAAATCCCAAATTTTTCTCCCAAAATCCCAAATTTTTTTTCCAAAATGTCCAATTTCTGTCCAAAATCCCAAATTTTTGTCCAAAATCCCAATTTTTTCTCCCAAAATCACAATTTTTTTTCCCAAAATCCCAAATTTTGGCGCCAAAATCCCAAATTTTTTCCCCAAAATCTCAAATTTTTTCCCCAAATCCCAAATTTCTGTCCCAAATCCCAAATTTTTCTCCCAAAATCACAATTTTTTTTCCCAAAATCCCAATTTTTTTTCCCAAAATCCCAAATTTTGGCCCCAAAATCCCAAATTTTCCCACAAATTTTTGTCCAAAATCCCAAATTTTTGTCCAAAATCCCAATTTTTTTTTCCCAAAATCCCAAATTTTTTTCCCCAAAATCCCGAATTTTTCTCCCGAATTTCGGCCCCACCTCTTTCTGGTAAAGCTCGGACTCCCTCTGGCGGCAGAAATCACAAACTGCACCTGGAAATTCGGAGAAATTTTGTGATAAATCTGAGAAAAATTAAGATTAATTTCAGGGTAATTAATTAATTAATTAGGGTGATTAATTTATCATTAATTAGGGCGGGGTTTGGAGTCATTAATTTGGAAAGGGAACTTTAATTTCTGATAATCCTGGACCCAAATTTTGATTTTTTTGGGGATTTTTGGCCATTTTGGAGCCTTTTTTTTTTTAATTCCCCTGGAAATGATTAATTAGAGATTAATTAATTAATTAGGGCGTTAATTAGGGCAGGGTTTGGAGTCATTAATTTGGGGAAGGGGCTTTAATTTCTGATAAACCTTGACACAAATTTTGATTTTTTGGGGATTTTGGCCCCTTTTTTTGCAGGAAAGGTTTAATTTCCCGAGATGATTAATTAGAGTTTAATTAATTAATTAGGGCGTTAATTAGGCTGTTAATTAGGGCAGGGTTTGGAGTCAATAATTTGAGAAAGGAGCTTTAATTTCTGACAATCCTCGATCAAAATTTTGGTTTTTTGGGGGATTTTTGCCCCGTTTTTTTTGCAGGAAGGGTTTAATTTCATCTTGAAATGATTAATTAGGAGGTAATTAATTAATTAGGGAGTTAATTAGGTGCTAATTGGGCTCTCACCGTGGTGGGGCAGCAGGGCCCTGCAGCCCACGCAGCTGCTGCGCTTGGAGGTGAAGGGCGGAGAGCGCTCGGCCTTGGCGGTCAGGAGGGTTTTACACGGGTGTGCTCCCCCTCTGAAAGGAAATTCGGGCACAGGGACCCCCAAAATCCGAGTCAGGACCCCCAAAAACCTTCCCCCCAAAATTTGGGGGTTCTGGGAGTTGTAAAAATCCCAAAATTCCCACTCAGAAAATGGTAAACGCCCCAAAATTCACCCAAAACAGCCCCAAAATCCCAGAGTCTCTGGGGTCCCAAAATCCCAAAAATTCCCGCAAAAAGCCCCCCGAAATTTGAGTTAGGACCCCCAAAACCTTCCCCAAAAATTTGGGGGTTCTGGGAGTCCCAAAACCCCAAAATTCCCGCTCAGAAAAAGGCAAACGCCCCTAAAATCCCAGAGTCTCTGGGGCCCCCAAATCCCAAAAATTCCCCCCAAAATCTGAGTCAGGACCCCCAAAATCTTCCCCAAAAATTTGGGGGTTCTGGGAGTCCCAAAATCCCCAAAAATCCCGCTCAGAAAACATCAAATGACCCCAAAATTCACCCAAAAGAACCCCAAAAATCCCAGAGTCTCTGGGGTTTCTGGAGCCCAAAAACCAAAAATTCCCCCACAAATCCCCCCAAAATCCCCAAAATCTGAGTGAGGACCCCCCCAAAAATTTGGGGCCAGGGAAGCCCAAAAACCCAAAAAATCCCAAAATCCCCCAGAAATTTGGGGGTTCTGGGAGCCCCAAAAACCCAAAAAATCTCACTCAAAAACACCAAAATTCACCCAAAACAGCCCCAAGAATCCCAGAGTCTCTGAGGTTTCTAAGGCCCCAAAACCCCAAAAATCCCCCCAAAATCCCCAAAATCTGAGTCAGGACCCCCAAAAACCTTCCCCCAAAATTTGGGGTTTCTGGGAGTCCCAAAAATTCCCACTCAGAAAACACCAAATGACCCCAAAATTCTCCCAAAACAGCCCCAAAAATCCCCGAAAATTTTCCCCCAAAATCCCAAAAATTCCTCCCAAAAATCCCCAAAATCTGACTCAGGACCCCCCAAAAATTTGCGTTTCTGGGAGTCCCAAAAACCCCAAAAAATCCCACTCAGAAAACACCAAATGCACCCAAAATTCACCCAAAACCCCAAAAATTCCCCCCAAAAATCCCTCAAAATCCAGCTCAGGATCCCCCAAAAATTTGGGGTCAGGGAAAACCAAAAACCCAAAAAAACCCCAAAAATTCCCCAGAAATTTGGGGGTTCAGAGGGCCCCGAAAATCCCAAAATTCCCACTCAGAAAACACCAAATGTCCCCAAAATTCCCCCCCAAAAAAATTCAAAAATCCCAGAGTGTGGGGCCCCAAAATCCCAAAAATCCCCCCCAAAAATCCCCAAAATCTGACTCAGGACCCCCAAAAATTTGGGGGGTTCTGGGAGTCAAAATCCCCAAAAATCCCACTCAGAAAACACCAAATGCACCCAAAATTCACCCAAAACCCCAAAAATTCCCCCCAAAAATTCCTCAAAATCCAGCTCAGGATCCCCCGAAAATTTGGGGTCAGGGAAAACCAAAAACCCAAAAAAATCCCAAAAATCCCCCAGAAATTTGGGGTTTTGGGGGCCCCAAAAATCCCAAAATTCTCACTCAGAAAACACCAAAATTCACCCAAAACAGCCCCAAGAATCCCAGAGTCTCTGGGGTTTCTGGGAGCCCCAAAATCCCAAAAATTCCCCCCAAAAATCCCCAAAATTTGAGTCAGGACCCCCAAAAACCTTCCCCAACAATTTGGGGTTTCTGGGAGTCCCAAAAATTCCCACTCAGAAAACACCAAATGACCCCAAAATTCTCCCAAAACAGCCCCAAAAATCCCCGAAAATTTTCCCCCAAAATCCCAAAAATTCCTCCCAAAAATCCCCAAAATCTGACTCGGGACCCCCCAAAAATTTGGGGTTTCTGGGAGTCCCAAAAACCCCAAAAAATCCCACTCAGAAAACACCAAATGCACCCAAAATTCACCCAAAACCCCAAAATTCCCCTGAAAAATCCCTCAAAATCCAGCTCAGGATCCCCCAAAAATTTGGGGTCAGGGAAAACCAAAAACCCAAAAAAACCCAAAAATCCCCCAGAAATTTGGGGGTTCAGAGGGCCCCGAAAACCCCAAAATTTCCACTCAGAAAACACCAAATGTCCCCAAAATTCTACCAAAAAAACCCAAAATTCCCTTAAAATTTTCCCACAAAATCCCAAAAATTCCTCCTAAAAATCCCCAAAATCTGACTGAGAACCCCCCAAAAATTTGGGGTTTCTGGGAGTCCCAAAATCCCCAAAAATTCTCCCCCAAAAAACCCAAAAATCTAAAACTCTCCCCAAAAATCTCCCTCAAAAAACCAAAAAATTTTCCCCAAAAATTCTCCCAAAATTCACCCAAAATTCTCCCAAAATTCATCTGAAATTTTCCCAAAATTCATCTGAAATTCACCCAAAATCCCTGGAAATTTTCCCAAAATTCACCCAAATTCACCCAAAATTCTCCCAAATTTCTCCTAAAATCCAATTTTGGGTGAATTTTGAGCAAATTTCTCTCAATTTTCGCTCTATTTTCACCAATTCTGGCCCAATTTTGGTGCAGTTTTTTGGGAATTTTTGGGAATTTTGGGAATTTTTTGGGATAACTCACCCAGGGTTCAGATCTGCTCAGAAAGGACCAAATTTGGGTGAATTCCATCCAATTTTGGGTGAATTCTGGCCGATTTTAGCTCAATTTTCGCTCTTTTTCATCATTCCTGGAACGATTTCGATGCGGATTTTGGGGAATTTTTGGTAATTTTGGGGGAATTTTGGGAATTTTGGGAATCACTCACTCAGCAGCACGGCCTGGGCCCAGAGCTGCTCACAAAGAACCAATTTTGGGTGAATTCCATCCAATTTTGGGTGAATTTTGGTCGATTTTAGCTCAATTTTCGCTCTATTTTCCCCGTTCCCGGCCCGATTTCGATGCGGATTTTTGGGAATTTTTGGGAATTTTGGGGGAATTTTGGGAATTTCGGGAATTTTTTGGGGCTGACTCACGCAGCAGCACGGCCTGGGCCCAGAGCTGCTCACAAAGAACTCAATTTTGGGTGAATTTTGGTCGATTTTAGCTCAATTTTCGCTGTTTTCCCCCCGTTTCTGGCCCGATTTCGATCGCGCGGATTTTTGGGAATTTTGGGAATTTTGGGGAATTTTGGGCAATTTTGGGGCTGACTCATGCAGCAGCACGGCCTGGCCCCAGAGCTGCTCACAAAGAATCAATTTTGGGTGAATTTTGGCTGATTTTAGCCCAATTTTTAGCTCTATTTTCCCCGTTCCCGGCCCGATTTCGACAGCGGATTTTTGGGAATTTTGGGGAATTTCGGGAATTTTTTGGGGATTTTGGGGATGACTCACGCAGCAGCACGGCCTGGGCCCAGAGCTGCTCACAAAGAATCAATTTTGGGTGAATTCCATCCAATTTTGGGTGAATTTTGGCCGATTTTAGCTCAATTTTCGCTCTATTTTCCCCGTTCCCGGCCCGATTTCGACGCGGATTTTTGGGAATTTTGGGGAATTTCGGGAATTTTTTTGGAATTTCGGGGCTGACTCACGCAGCAGCACGGCCTGGGCCCGGCCCTCGCCCAGGATGGGCTCGAAGATGCGCAGCAGGGGGCGGCTGAGCTGCTGCTCCAGGTAGTAGCCAGCGTGTCGATGGGCAGGTTCTGCTCCAGCGCGAACACCGGGTCCTGCAGGGGACAGGAGATGGGGTGAGATTTGGGGGTTTGGGGTGGGGTTTGGGGTGTTTGGGGTGGGGTTTGGGATGTTGGGGTGAGATTTGGGGTGTTTGGGGTGAAATGTTGGGTTTTAGGGTGAGATTTGGGGTGTTTGGGGTGAGATTTGGGGATTTGGGGTGGGGTTTGGGGTGTTTGGGGTGAGATTTGGGGGTTTGGGGTGGGGTTTGGGGTGGGGTTTGGGGTGGGGTTTGGGGTGTTTGGGGTGTGATTTGGGGGGTTTGGGGTGGGGTTTGGGGTGTTTGGGGTGGGGTTTGGGGTGTTTGGGGTGGGGTTTGGGGTGTTTGGGTGAGATTTGGGGTGTTTGGGTGAGATTTGGGGTGTTTGGGGTGAAATTTGGGGTGTTTGGGTGAGACTTGGGGTGTTTGGGGTGAGATTTGGGGATTTTGGGTGAGATTTGGGGTGTTTGGGGGTGAGATTTGGGGTGTTTGGGTGAGATTTGGGGTGTTTGGGGAGGGATTTGGGGATTTTGGATGAGATTTGGGGTGTTTGGGGTGAGATTTGGGGTGTTTGGGGTGGGGTTTGGGCTGTTTGGGGTGGGGTTTGGGGTGTTTGGGGTGGGGTTTGGGGTGTTTGGGGTGGGGTTTGGGGTGTTTGGGGTGTTTGGGGTGGGGTTTGGGGTGGGGTTTGGGGTGTTTGGGGTGAAATGTTGGGTTTTAGGGTGAGATTTGGGGTGTTTGGGGTGGGGTTTGGGGTTTCAGGGTGAGATTTGGGGTGTTTGGAGTGTTTGGGTGAGATTTGGGGTGTTTGGGGTGGGTTTGGGGTGTTTGGGGTGGGATTTGGGGTGTTTGGGGTGGGATTTGGGGTGTTTGGGGTGGGATTTGGGGTGTTGGGGTGTTTGGGGTGGGGTTTGGGGTGTTTGGGGTGTTTGGGGTGGGGTTTGGGGTGTTTGGGGTGTTTGGGGTGGGGTTTGGGGTGTTTGGGGTGAGATTTAGGGTGTTTGGGTGAGATTTGGGGTGTTTGGGGTGGGGTTTGGGGGGTTTGGGGTGAGGTTTGGGGTGTTTGTGGTGGGGTTTGGGGTGTTTGGAGTGGGATTTGGGGTGTTTGGGGGGGATTTGGGGTGTTTGGGGTGGGATTTGGGGTGTTTGGGGTGGGATTTGGGGTGTTTGGGGTGGGGTTTGGGGTTTCTGGGGTGGGGTTTGGGGTGTTTGGGGTGGGGTTTGGGGGTGTGATTTGGGGTGTTTGGGGTGGGGTTTGGGGTGAGATTTGGGGTGTTTGGGGTGGGGTTTGGGGTGTTTGGGGTGGGGTTTGGGGTGTTTGGGGTGGGGTTTGGGGTGTTTGGGTGAGATTTGGGGGTGTTTGGGGTGGGATTTTGGGTGTTTGGGTGAGATTTGGGGTATTTGGGGTGAGATTTTAAGTTTTAGGGTGGGATTTGGGGTGTTTGGGGTGCGATTTGGGGTGTTTGGGTGAGATTTGGGGTGTTTGGGGTGGGATTTTGGGTGTTTGGGGTGGGATTTGGGGAATTTTTGGGCGTGATTTGGGGTGAGTCCCTGAGTGACCTCTGTGTGACCCCTGAGTGACCCCCCTGACCCCGAGTGACCCCTGAGTGACCCCCTGACCCCGAGTGACCCCTGGATGACCCCAGCTGACCTCTGACCGGGTGTAGGCCGCCTGTCCCCAGCGCCCCGGTGACGATCACGTCACGGGACCCTGAGTGATTTTGAGTGACCCCCTGACCTCTGAGTGACCTCTGGCTGACCCCCTGTGTGACTCTCTGACCCCTATATGACCCCTTGACCCCTGTGTGACCCCGAGTGACCCCTGGCTGACCTCAGACCGGGTGTAGGCCGCCTGTCCCAGCGCCCGGTGACGATCACGTCACGGGACCCTGAGTGACCCCTGAGTGACCCCTGACTCCTGAGTGACCCCTGAGTGACCCCTGGCTGACCCCTGAATGACCCCTGGCTGACCCCCAGCTGACCTCAGACCGGGTGTAGGCCGCCTGTCCCCGCGCCCCGGTGACGATCACGTACGGGACCCTGTCCCCAAGGGAGGGGGCGCTGCCGGGGTCACGGCGCCGCAGCCTGGGGAGAAAAATGGGAATTTTGGGAAAATTCGGGGAGTTTGGGGTGAAAAATGCAAAAATTTGGGGGAAAATCTGATTGATTGTGGTGGAGAAATGGGAAAATTTGAGAAAAAATCGGATGAAATTTGAGGGAGAAATCACAGAAATTGAGGGGAAAATCCCCTGGGGTTTGAGGAAAATGGAAAAAATTGGGAAAATTTGGGGTTTTGGGGAGGAAATGGAAAAAAATTGGGGAAATTTAAAGGATTTTGGGGGGAAAAGGAAAAATTGGGGAAAAATCAGATGGAATTTGGGCAGAATCTGCAGAATTTGGGGAAAATCCAATGGGATTTGGGGAAAAAACACCAGGATTGGGAAAAATACAAAATTTAGGAAAAAATGCAAAATCTGGGAAAAATACCCAGATTCATTTTGGGGAGAAGTCAGAGAAATTGGGGAAAAATCAGAGGAAATTTGGGAGAAAAAAAAAAAATCAAAGAAATTGGGGGAAAATCCAAATAAATTCAGGGAAAAAAATTCCAAAAATCTGGGGGAAAATCCAATGAATTTTGGGGGGAAAATCACAGAAATTGGGAGAAAAAAAATTTAATGGGATTTGGGAAGAAACTAAATTTGGGGGGAAAAAAATCCCATTGGGATTTGGGGAAAAAAATTTTAGAAATTGGGGAAAAAATCCAAATTTTGGGGTTTTTGGAGGTGGTTCTGGGGTTTTAGAGGGATTTTTGGGGGGATTTTTGGGGTTTTAGGATCAGGTATTTTGTATTTTTGGGGGTTTTTGGGATGGTTTTTTTGGGGCCATTTTCAGGATTTTTGGGGCATGTTCAGGATTTTTGGGGCATTTTCAGGATTTTTTGGGACTATTTTCAGGATTTTTGGGGCATTATCAGGGTGATTTTTGGGGCATTTTCATGATTTTTGGGGCCATTTTCAGGGTGATTTTTTGGGGCCATTTTCAGGGTGATTTTTTGGGACTATTTTCAGGATTTTTGGGGTCATTTTCAGGATTTTTTGGGGCCATTTTCAGGATTTTTGGGGCATTTTCAGGGTTTTGGGGCCATTTTCAGGATTTTTGGGGCATTTTCAGGATTTTTTGGGGCCATTTTCAGGATTTTTTGGGGCATTTTCAGGATTTTTGGGGCTATTTTCAGGATTTTTGAGGCATTTTCAGGATTTTTGGGGTCAATTTCTGGGTGATTTTTGGGGAATTTTCAGGATTTTTGGGGCCATTTTCTGAATTTTTGGGGCATTTTCAGGATTTTTGGGGCATTTTCAGGGTTTTGGGGCCATTTTCTGAATTTTTGGGGCCATTTTCAGAGTAATTTTTGGGGCATTTTCAGGATTTTTGGGGCCATTTTCAGGGTGATTTTTGGGGCATTTTGGGGATTTTTGGGGCATTTTCAGGATTTTTGGAGCATTTTCAAGATTTTTGGGGCATTTTCAGGGTGGTTAATGGGGTTTCTCTGGGCTGATTTTGGGAGTATTTCTGTGAATTTTGGTTGGTTTTTTTTATTTTTGGGGTGTTTTTGGGATATTTTGGGGGCATTTTTGGGGTCCCACCTCTCAGCCACACCCACCTGAGCCTGGGGAGCCCTGCAGGATTTTTTGAGAGGCCATTTTCAGGATTTTTTGGGGCAGTTTTTGGATTTTTGGGGCCGTTTTCAGTGCGATTTTTTGGGGGTATTTTGTGAATTTTGGGGTGGATTTTTTAATTTTTGGATAGTTTCTGGGATGGTTTAGGGGCATTTTTGGGGTCCCACCTCTCAGCCAGACCCACCTGACCCTGGGGGCCCTTCAGGGATTTTTGGGGACATTTTCAGGATTTTAGGGCCGTTTTCAGCGCGATTTTTTGTGGTATTTTTATGAATTTTGGGGTGGATTTTTTAAATTTTTGGATAGTTTCTGGGATGGTTTTGGGGCATTTTTGGGGTCCCACCTCTCAGCCAGACCCACCTGACCCTGGGGGGCCCTTCAGGGATTTTTGGGGACATTTTCAGGATTTTGGGTCCATTTTCAGTGCGATTTTTTGGGGGTATTTTTATGAATTTTGGGGTGGATTTTTTTTATTTTTGGGGTGTTCCTGGGATGGTTTTGGGGCATTTTTGGGGTCCCACCTCTCAACCAGACCCACCTGAGCCTGGGGAGCCCTGCAGGATTTTTGAGGCCATTTTCAGGATTTTTGGGCCATTTTCAGGATTTTTTGGGGCCATTTTCAGGATTTTTGGGGCCATTTTCAGTGCGATTTTTTGGGCTATTTTTGTGAATTTTGGGGTGTTTTTTTTTAATTTTTGGGGTGTTCCTGGGATATTTTTGGGGTCCCACCTCTCAGCCAGGGCCACGTGGGCCTGGGGGGCGCTGTAGGCACTGGCTGCCCGGGTCAGCTCCTTGGTGATGACGAGCTGGGAGATGTCGATGCGGTTACAGAGCAGGTCTGAGATCACCTCCTGGGCGTGGGCTACAGCTCCTTGGGGGTCTCTAAAAACCAAAATTTATCCCAAATTTATCCCAAATGTATCCCAACTCCACCTCCTGGGCGTGGGCCACAGCTCCTTGGGGGTCTCTGAAAATAAAAATATCCCAAATTTATCCCAAATTTATCCCAAATCCACCTCCTGGGCGTGGGCTACAGCTCCTTGGGGGTCCCTAAAGACAAAAAAATCCCAAATTTATCTCAAATCCATCCCAAATCCACCTCTAAACAGTTCCAATTTTGGGGGTTTTATTCCAGCCATTTTTTCCCATTTTTGGTTATTTTTTCCCCATTTTTTGCTGATTTTTTCCCCATTTTTTGCTGATTTTTCCCCCCAATTTTTTGCTGATTTTCCTCCATTTATTATGGGTTTTTCCCAATTTTTGGTGATTTTTTTTTCCTCTTTTTTTTGGTGATTTTCCTGCATTTTTGGTGATTTTCCCCCCATTTTTGGACCATACTTTGACTGTCTTTAGCCATTTTTTCACCAATTTTTCCCATTTTCTCACCAATTTTTCCCATTTTTTCATATTTTTTCCCATTTTTTGCCCATTTTCCCCTGTGCACAGGATCCTCCTGAGGCAGCTGTCACCAGCTTGTCACTCAGGACACAATTCTCCCATTTTTGGACATTTTTTGACCAGATTTTAACCATTTTTTCACCATTTTTTCCCATTTTTTGGGGTCTCACCTGTGCACAGGATCCTCCTGAGGCAGCTGTCACCAGGTTGGCACTCAGGATACAATTCTCCCATTTTTGGCCATTTTTTGACCATATTTTCACCGATTTTTCAAATTTTTTCACCAATTTTTCCTATTTTTGGTCATTTTTCACCATTTTTCCCCATTTTTCCCATTTTTTCACTGATTTTCCCCATTTTTTTGGAGGTCTCACCTGTGCAGCAGGATCCTCTTGAGGCAGATGTCACCAGGTTGGCACTCAGGATACAATTCTCCCATTTTTGGTCATTTTTTGGTCATTTTTTCACAAATTCCCCCCATTTTTTCCCTGTTTTGGGCCATTTTTTGGTCATTTTTGGCCATTTTTTCCCCATTTTTTGGGGTCTCACCTGTGCAGCAGGATCCTCCTGAGGCAGCTGTCACCAGCTTGGCTCTCAGGACACAATTCTCCCATGTTTGGTCATTTTTTGACCATATTTTCCCCATTTTTTCCCCGATTTTCCCCCGATTTTTCCCATTTTTGGTCATTTTTGGCCATTTTTCCCCCATTTTTTTGGGGTCTCACCTGTGCAGCAGGATCCTCCTGAGGCAGCTGTCACCAGGTTGTCACTTAGGACACAATCCTCCCATTTTGGGTCATTTTTTCCCCATTTTGGGCCATTTTTTGGTCATTTTTTCACCGATTTTTCCCATTTTTTCACCGATTTTTCCCATTTTTGGTCATTTTTGGCTATTTTTTCCCCATTTTTTGGGGTCTCACCTGTGCAGCAGGATCCTCCTGAGGCAGCTGTCACCAGGTTGTCACTTAGGACACAATTCTCCCATTTTGGGTCATTTTTTCCCCATTTTTGGTCACTTTTTGACTGTATTTTCACCGATTTTTTCCCATTTTTTCACATTTTTCCCCATTTTTCTTCATTTTTTGGGGTCTCACCTGTGCAGAAGGATCCTCTTGAGGCAGCTGTCACCAGGTTGGCACTCAGGACACAATCCTCCCATTTTGGGTCATTTTTTCCCCACTTTTGATCACTTTTTGACCGTATTTTCACCAATTTTCCCCATTTTTTCCCCGATTTTTCCCATTTTTGGTCATTTTTGGCTATTTTTTCCCCATTTTTTGGGGGTCTCACCTGTGCAGCAGGATCCTCTTGAGGCAGGCTGTCACCAGGTTGGCAGCCAGGGGACAGTTGTCCCTCCTGACAGCCTCCAGCCCCTTGCAGTCCAGCCTGGGGGCGCCCCCGGAGCCCCCCGGGAAGCAGAGGCCGGCGTAGCGCTTCTTGCTGATCAGCAGGTAGGGCAGGTACACCTGGCCAGGAGACAGGGCCTTTCACTGCCTCCTCCCAACCTCTGCCACTTTCAGCAACTTTTCCCCATTTTTCTGCTAATTTTTAGCCATTTTTCTACTATTTTTTAGCCATTTTTCCCCATTTTTCTGCTAATTTTTAGCCATTTTTCTGCTAATTTTTAGCCATTTTTCCCCATTTTTCTGCTATTTTTTAGCAATTTTTTCCCATTTTTAAGGTTTTTTTTAGCTATTTTCCCCCATTTTTTAGAATTCAACATTTTCTGCTAATTTTTAGCAATTTTCCCCCCATTTTTCTGCTAATTTTTAGCCATTTTTTCCGATTTTTAAGGTATTTTTTAGCTATTTTCCCCCATTTTTTAGCATTCGTTTCCGCATTTTCTGCTAATTTTTAGCATTTTTTCCCCCATTTTCCTGCTAATTTTTAGCCATTGTTTCCCCCATTTTTCTGTTAATTTTAAGCAATTTTTACCACATTTTCTGCTAATTTTTAGCAATTTTTCCCCATTTTTAACGTATTTTTTAGCTACTTTTCCCCATTTCCTAGTATTCGTTTCCCCATTTTCTGCTAATTTTTAGCAATTTTTCCCCATTTTCCTGCCATTTTTTAGCAATTTTTTCCCATTTTTTAGCACTTTTCCCCATTTTCCTGCCATTTTTAAGCAATTTTTTCGCCCTTTTTCTGGTAATTTTTTGCAATTTTTCCCCATTTTTCTGCTAAGTTTTTGCTATTTTTCCCCATTTTTAAGGTATTTTTTAGCAACGTTTTCCCCATTTTCCTGCCATTTTT
Organism: Luscinia luscinia; assembly: GCA_034336685.1. Lineage (NCBI taxonomy): Eukaryota > Metazoa > Chordata > Aves > Passeriformes > Muscicapidae > Luscinia > Luscinia luscinia. The sequence continues at coordinate 139,752 of JAKWBO010000079.1, read as the reverse complement.
AGCAATTTTTTCGCCCTTTTTCTGCTGTTTGCAATTTTTCCCCATTTTTCTGCTAAGTTTTTGCTATTTTTCCCCATTTTTAAGGTATTTTTTAGCAACGTTTTCTCCCTATTTTTTACCAATTTTTTCTCATTTTTAAGGTATTTTTTAGATATTTTTCCCCATTTCTTAGCAATTTTTTCCCCATTTTCTGCTAATTTTTAGCAACTTTCTCCCATTTTTCTGCTAATTTTTAGCAATTTTCCCCATTTTCTGCTAATTTTTAGCAATTTTTTCCCATTTTTAAGGTATTTTTTAGCTATTTTCCCCCATTTTTTAGCATTCGTTTCCCCATTTTCTGCTAATTTTTAGCATTTTTTCCCCCATTTTTCTGCTAATTTTTAGCCATTGTTTCCCCATTTTCTGCTAATTTTTAGCAATTTTTTCCCATTTTTAAGGTATTTTTTAGCTACTTTTCCCCATTTCCTAGTATTCGTTTCCCCATTTTCTGCTAATTTTTAGCAATTTTTCCCCCATTTTTCTGCTAATTTTTAGATATTTTTCCCAATTTTTCTGCTAATTTTTAGCAATTTTTTCCCATTTTTTAGCAATCTTTTCCCCATTTTCCTGCCATTTTTTAGCAATTTTTTCGCCCTTTTTCTGCTGTTTGCAATTTCCCCCCATTTTTCTGCTAAGTTTTTGCTATTTTTCCCCATTTTTTAGGTATTTTTTAGCAACATTTTCTCCCTATTTTTAGCAACGTTTTCCCCATTTTCTTGACATTTTTTACCAATTTTTTCTCATTTTTAAGGTATTTTTTAGATATTTTTCCCCATTTTTTAGCATTCGTTTCAACATTTTCTGCTAATTTTTAGCAATTTTTTCCCCCTGCTTCTGTTAATTTTTAGCCATTTTTCCCCATTTTTCTGCTAATTTTTAGCAATTTTTCCCCATTTTTCTGCTACTTTTTAGCAATTTTTCCCCATTTTCTGCTAATTTTTAGCAATTTTTTCCCATTTTTAAGGTATTTTTTAGATATTTTCCCCCATTTTTTAGTATTCGTTTCAACATTTTCTGCTAATTTTTAGAAAGTTTTCCCCCATTTTTCTGCTTATTTTTATCAATCTTTTCCCCATTTTCCTGCTAATTTTTAGCAATTTTTTCCCATTTTAAAGGTATTTTTTAGCTATTTTCCCCCTTTTTTTAGCAATTTTTTCGCCCTTTTTCTGCTAATTATTTGCAATTTTTGCCCATTTTTCTGCTAAGTTTTTGCTATTTTTCCCCATTTTTAAGGTATTTTTAGCAACGTTTTCCCCATTTTCTTGCCATTTTTTACCAATTTTTTCTCATTTTTAAGGTATTTTTTAGATATTTTTCCCCATTTCTTAGCAACTTTTTCCCCATTTTCTGCTATTTTTTTGCAATTTTTCCCCATTTTCCTGCCATTTTTTAGCAATTTTTTCCCATTTTTAAGGTATTTTTAGCTATTTTTCCCCATTTTTTAGCATTCTTTTCCCCATTTTTCTGCCATTTTAAAGCTATTCCCCCTATTTTTAGCAATTTTTCCCCATTTTTCTGCTTATTTTTAGCAATTTCCCCTCATTTTTAAGGTATATTTTAGCAATTTTCCTGGCATCTTTAGTTATTTTTCCCTATTTTTTTTGAAATTTTCCCCCATTGTCCTGCCAATTTTTAGCAATTTTCCCACTACTTTTAGCTATTTTTCCCCAATTTCCTGCCACTTTTCAGCTATTTTTCCCTATTTTTTCCCCACCACTTTCAAGTTGTTTTTTTAGCTATTTTCCCCACCATTTTTAGCAATGATTTCCCCATTTTTAGCTATTTTTGAGCCACTTTCCCCCATTTTCCTGCCATTTTTAGCAATTTTTTTAGCTCTTTTCCCGATCATTTTTAAACTATTTCTCCCCATTTTCCTGCCATTTTTTAACTATTTCCCCCCATTTTAAACTATTTTTTACCTTTTTTTTGTTCTCTCAGAGATTTGGGACACCCTCCCCAATCTTTTGAGACCTCTCCCCAAATTTTGGGACCCCTCCCCAAATTCCAGGACCTCTCCAAAATTGAGGTTCTCCATCCAAAAACCCCAAAATTCCCCCTAAAAAATCTTTAAAAATCCCCCCAAGGATCCCTCCCCAAATATTTGGGACCCCTCCACATTTTAGGACACCCTTAAAAACCCCAAATTTCCCCCAAAAGCACCCAAATTTCACCAGAAACTCCCAAATTTCCCTCAAAACCCCAGAATCCCCCCCAAAACCCTCCCAGAATTTGAGGACCCCTCCCAAATGTTTGAGACCCCTCCCCAAATTTTGGGACCCCTCCCAATTTTAGGACGTTCCCCCAAAAAACCCCTAAAATTCCCCCAAAAAACCCCAAATTTTCCCTCAAACACCCCAGAATCCCCCCCAAAAACCCTACCAGGAATTTTAGGACCCCTCCCCAAATTTTTGGGACCCCTGCCCAGGTTTTGGGGCCGCACCTCTCGAACTCCAGCCCGGATGGGGGGGAGAAGTGGCCGGACACCCAGGCGGCGACCGGCGCCCGGCGCGGCCGCCCTCGGCCACCGAGGGAGCACGGCCAGGCGGCACATCACCGAGTCCGTGTCCCCGTACACCACCTGGGGAGCCAGACCCGGCATCAGCACCCCAAAATCCGACATCAGCACCCCAAAAACCCCCAAAACCACCCCAAAAACCCTAAAAAACCCCATTAAAATAGCCCAAAATAATGCCCAGGTGACATCACCGAGTCCGTGTCCCCGTACACCACCTGGGGAGCCAGACCCGACATCAGCACCCCAAAATCCGGCATCAGCACCCCAAAAAACCCCAAAACCACCCCAAAACCCCCAAAACAACAAAAAAAACCCCAAAACCCCATTGAAATAGCCCAAAATAATGCCCAGGTGATGTCACCGAGTCCGTGTCCCCGTACACCACCTGGGAAGCCAGACCCGGCATCAGCACCCCAAAATCGGCATCAGCACCCCAAAAACCCCAAAACCACCCCAAAAACCCTAAAAACCCCTTTAAAATAGCCCAAATTGGCCCAAATTGGCGCCCAGGTGACATCACCGAGTCCGTGTCCCATTACACACCTGGGGAGCCAGACCCGGCATCAGCACCCCAAAATCCGACAGCAGCACCCCAAAAAACCCCCCAAAACCACCCCAAAACCCTAAAAACCCCCAAAAACTCCATTAAAATAGCCCAAAAATGCGCCCAAGTGACATCACCGAGTCCTTGTCCCATTACACACCTGGGGACCCCAAATCCGGCATCAGCACCCCAAAATCCGGCATCAGCACCCCAAAGTACGGCATCAGCACCCCAAAAACCCCAAAACCACCCCAAAAAAACCCCAAACCACCCCAAAAACCCTAAAAACCCATTAAAATGGCCCAAATTGGCGCCCAGGTGACATCACCGAGTCCGTGTCCCGTACACCACCTGGGGAGCCAGACCCGACATCAGCACCCCAAAATCCGGCATCAGCACCCCAAAAAACCCCAAACCATCCCAAAAACTCCGAAACCATCCCAAAAAAAACCCCCTGAAAAGACAAACCCACATTAAAATACCCCCAAATGCCCCAAAACCCACAAAAATACCCCCAGGTGTGTTCCATGTCCCCCAGGTGTGCTTTACCGGTGCCCAGGTGTATCCCAGGTGTGTTTTACCCCGTGCCCAGGTGTGCCCCAGGTGTGCTTTACCTGTGCCCAGGTGTGCCCAGGTGTGCTTTACGTGTGCCCAGGTGTGTCCCAGGTGTGCTTTACCTGTGCCCAGGTGTGCCCCAGGTGTGTGTTACCTGTGCCCAGCTGTGTTTTACCTGTGCCCAGGTGTGCCCAGGTGTGTTTTACCTGTGCCCAGGTGTGTCCAGGTGTGTGTTACCTGTGCCCAGGTGTGCTTTACCCGTGCCCAGGTGTGCTCACCTGCACATCTGGGTATTTGCTCTCCACCAGCTGCTTCGTCCTCTCAATCATCTGCCGCCCGAAGCCGGTGACGCTCTGAGGGCACAGGTGAGGCTCAGGTGAGACCTGCCTGTGCCCAGGTGTGCCCAAACCCCTCCCAGGTGTGCCCAGGTGTGCCCAAACCCCTCCCAGGTGTGTCTAAACCCCTCCCAGGTGTGCCCAGGTGTGTCTGGGGAACCTCTGAGAACAACTAAGGTGTGCTCAGGTGTGACTTGAGGGTGTCCAGGTGTGGCTCAGGTGTCTCAGGTGTATCCCAGATGTGCCCAGGTGTATCTCAGGTGTCTCAGGTATGGTTTGGGTGTCCCAAGTGTGTTTTACCTGTGCCCAGGTGTGTGTTACCTGTCCCCAAGTGTGTGTCACCTGTCCCCAGGTGTGCCCAGGTGTGTGTTACCTGTGCCCAGGTGTGTCACCTGTCCCCAGGTGTGCCCAGGTGTGTATTACCTGTGCCAGGTGTGTGTTACTTTGCCCAGGTGTGTGTTACTTGTCCCCAGGTGTGCCCAGGTGTGTGTTACCTGTGCCCAGGTGTGTGTTACCTGTGCCAGGTGTGTGTTACCTGTCCCAGGTGTGTGTTACCCGTGCCCAGGTGTGTGTTACCTGTGCCCAGGTGTGTGTTACCATGAGATCTCCAGGCAGGGCAGTTTCCAGCCTGTGCCCGGTGAAGCCGTACACGGAGTTGGCTGTGGGTGTGCCAGGTGTGTGTTACCTGTGCCCAGGTGTGTGTTACATGTCCCAGGTGTGTGTTACCTGTGCCAGGTGTGTGTTACCTGTCCCCAGGTGTGTGTTACCTGTCCCAGGTGTGTGTTACCTGTGCCAGGTGTGTGTTACCTGTGCCCAGGTGTGTGTTACCTGTGAGATCTCCAGGCAGGGCAGTTTCCCAGCCTGTGCCCGGTGAAGCCGGTACGGAGATGGCACTGTGGGTGTGTTACCTGTCCCCAGGTGTGCCCAGGTGTGTGTTACCTGTGAGATCTCCAGGCAGGGCAGTTTCCCAGCCTGTGCCCCGGTGTGTGTTACCTGTGCCAGGTGTGTGTTACCTGTGCCAGGTGTGCCCAGGTGTGTGTTACCTGTGCCAGGTGTGTGTTACCTGTGCCCAGGTGTGTGTTACCTGTGAGATCTCCAGGCAGGGCAGTTTCCCAGCCTGTGCCCCGGTGTGTGTTACCTGTCCCCAGGTGTGTGTTACCTGTGCCAGGTGTGTGTTACCTGTGAGATCTCCAGGCAGGGCAGTTTCCGGCCTGTGCCCCCCGGTGAAGCCGCATTACACGGAGTTGGCGCTGTGGGTGTGTTACCTGTCCCCAGGTGTGTGTTACCTGTGCCAGGTGTGTGTTACCTGTCCCCAGGTGTGTGTTACCTGTCCCCAGGTGTGCCCAGGTGTGTGTTACCTGTGAGATCTCCAGGCAGGGCAGTTTCCCAGCCCATGCCCAGGTGTGTGTTACCTGTGCCAGGTGTGTGTTACCTGTGCCAGGTGTGCCCAGGTGTGTGTTACCTGTGCCAGGTGTGTGTTACCTGTGCCCAGGTGTGTGTTACCTGTGAGATCTCCAGGCAGGGCAGTTTCCCAGCCTGTGCCCGGTGAAGCCGTACACGGAGTTGGCGCTGTGGGTGTGCCCAGGTGTGTGTTACCTGTGCCAGGTGTGTGTTACCTGTGCCCAGGTGTATCCAGGTGTGTGTTACCTGTCCCCAGGTGTGCCCAGGTGTGCCCAGGTGTGTGTTACCTGTGCCAGGTGTGTGTTACCTGTGCCCAGGTGTGTGTTACCTGTGAGATCTCCAGGCAGGGCAGTTTCCCAGCCTGTGCCCCGGTGAAGCCGTACACGGAGTTGGCGCTGTGGGTGTGCCAGGTGTGTGTTACCTGTGCCCAGGTGTGTGTTACCTGTGCCAGGTGTGTGTTACCTGTCCCCAGGTGTGTGTTACCTGTGCCAGGTGTATCCAGGAGTGTGTTACCTGTGCCAAGTGTGCCCAGGTGTGTGTTACCTGTGCCAGGTGTGTGTTACCTGTCCCCAGGTGTGCCCAGGTGTGTGTTACCTGTGCCAGGTGTGTGTTACCTGTGCCAGGTGTGTGTTACCTGTCCCAGGTGTGTGTTACCTGTGAGATCTCCAGGCAGGGCAGTTTCCAGCCTGTGCCCCGGTGAAGCCGTACACGGAGTTGGTGCTGTGGGTGTGCCAGGTGTGTGTTACCTGTGCCCAGGTGTGCCCAGGTGTGTGTTACCTGTGCCAGGTGTGCCCAGGTGTGTGTTACCTGTGCCAGGTGTGTGTTACCTGTCCCAGGTGTGTGTTACCTGTGAGATCTCCAGGCAGGGCAGTTTCCCAGCCTGTGCCCCGGTGAAGCCGTACCACGGAGTTGGCGCTGTGGGTGTGCCAGCTGTGTTACCTGTGCCAGGAGTGTGTTACCTGTCCCCAGGTGTGTGTTACCTGTGCCCAGGTGTGCCCAGGTGTGTGTTACCTGTGAGATCTCCAGGCAGGGCAGTTTCCCAGCCTGTGCCCCGGTGAAGCCGTACACGGAGTTGGCGCTGACCTTCAGCGCGAGCTGCCGCCCGTCCAGCACCTGCCGCCGCTCGGGGTCCTGCTCCTCGGCCAGGGCTGCCTTCACCCTGCCAGGACCCACAGGTGAGCTCACCTGGGCACACCTGAGCCCCAAAACCCCAAAAATCCCCCCAAATCTGCACGAAAATCCCAAAAATCCCCGTGAGAGCGGCCAAAAATTGACCCAAATTCCCCCATTTTGGTCAGAACTGCCTTTACCCTGCCAGGATCTGCAGGTGAGCTCACCTGGGCACACCTGAGCCCCAAAATCCCCCAAAATCCCCAAAATCCCCCAAAATCCCTGTGGAAATCCCAAAAATCCCTGTGAGAGTGGCCAAAAATTCACCCAAATTCCCCCATTTTGGCCAGAACTGCCTTTACCCTGCCAGGACCCACAGGTGAGCTCACCTGGGCACACCTGAGCACCAAAATCCCAAAAATCCCCCAAATCCCCACGGAAATCCCAAAATCTCCATGGAAATGGCCAAAATTCACCCAAATTTCCCCATTTTGGCCAGAACTGCCTTTACCCTGACAGGACCTGCAGGTGAGCTCACCTGGCCACACCTCAGCCCCAAAACCCCAAAAATCCCCCCAAAATCTGCACGAAAATCCCAAAAATCTCCATGGAAATGGCCAAAAATTGACCCAAATTCCCCCATTTTGGCCAGAACTGCCTTTTTACCCTGCCAGGACCTGCAGGTGAGCTCACCTGGCCACACCTGAGCCCCAAATCCCCCCAAAAAAAGAAATAAAGAAATCCCCCAAATCCACCCAGGATCTCCCAAATCCCTCTGTCCTGCCAGGACCTGGGGTCCCTCACTCACCAAGGCCCAAAATTTTCCCAAATTTTCCTCAAATCCTCCAAATTTTCCTGAAATCACCCAAATCCCCCAAAATTTCACCAATTTTCCCCAAATCCCGAGAATTCACCCCCAAAATCCCCCCAAATTTACCCAAAAATCCCCTGAATTCCCCCAAAAATCCTTCAAATTCTCTCCAAAATTCCTCAAACCTTCCCCAGATTTTCCCAAAATCCCCTGAATTTCCCAGAAAATCCTTCAAATTCCCCCAAAACTTCCCCAGATTTTCCCAAAATCCCCAGAATTACCCCGAAAATCCTTCAAGTTCCCTCAAAATTCCTCAAAACTTTCCCCTAAATTTTCCCAAAATCCCCAGAATTCCCCCGAAAATCCCCCAAATTCCCCTGAAAATCCCCCCAAATTGCCCCCAAAATCCCCCAAATTTCCTCAAAACTTCTCCCAGATTTTCCCAAAATCCCCAGGAATTCCCCCCGAAAATTCTTCAAATTTCCCCAAAACCTCCCCCAGATTTTCCCAAAATCCGTAGAATTCCCAAAAAATCCTTCAAATTTCCCCAAAAATCCCCCAAAATTCCTCAAACCTTCCCCAGATTTTCCCAAAATCCCTGAATTTCCCAGAAAATCCTTCAAATTCCCCCAAAAATTCCCCCATTTTCCCCAAAACTTCCCCCAGATTTTCCCAAAATCCCCAGAATTACCCCGAAAATTCTTCAAATTTCCCCCAAAACCTCCCCCAGATTTTCCCAAAATCCGCAGAATTCCCAAAAAAATCCTTCAAATTTCCCCAAAAATCCCCCAAATTCTCCCAAAACTTCCCCCAGATTTTCCCAAAATCCCCAGAATTCCCCCCAAAGCCCCGTACCTGCTCCGTGCCGCCAGCAGCCCCTCCAGCACCCGGGGCAGGACCCCCCTGCGCACCTGGGGGGTCACAAGAGCTGCCCGTGGGCGTGCGGATGAAATCCTGGGGCCCCAGCCTGTGAGACACCAGTGTAAACCAGTATGGACCAGTATAAACCAGTATGGAGCAGTATAAACCAGTATGGACCAGTATAAATCGATATAAACCAGTATAAATCACTGTAAATCAGTATGGACCACCAGAGACCAGGATGGACCTGGGGGGTCACAAAGAGCTGCCCCATGGGCGTCTGGATGAAATAATGGCCTCAGCCTGTGAGACACCAGTATAAACCAGTATGGACCAGTATAAACCAGTATAAACCACTGTAAATCAGAATGGACCACTAGAGACCAGGATGGACCTGGGGGGTCACAAAGAGCTGCCCCGTGGGCGTGCGGATGAAATCCTGGCCCCCAGCCTGTGAGACACCAGTATAAACCAGTATGGACCAGTATAAACCGGTATGGGCCAGTATAAACCGGTATGGACCAGTATAAACCAGTATAAACCAGTGTATATCAGAATGGACCACTAGAGACCAGGATGGACCTGGGGGGGGTCACAAAGAGCTGCCCCATGGGCGTCTGGATGAAATAATGGCCTCAGCCTGTGAGACACCAGTATAAACCAGTATGGACCAGTATAAACCAGTATAAACCACTCTAAACCAGTATGGTCCCCCCCAGTGCCTCCAGCCCGTACTGGTGTTTCTGGGCACCACTCCCAGTCCCTCCCAGTATACCCCAGTATCTCCCAGTCCCCCAGCCTGTACTGGTGTTTTTGGGCGCCCCTCCCAGTATAACCCAGTTCCCCAGTGCCCCCAGTCTGTACTGGTGTTTCTGGGCGCCCCTCCCAGTCCCTCCCAGTTCCCCCAGTGCCCCAGCCCGTACTGGTGTTTCTGGGCGCCCCTCCCAGTTCCCCCCAGTGCCCCAGCCCGTACTGGTGTTTCTGGGCACCCCCGGCAGCTCTCCCAGTATAACCCAGTATACCCCAGTGCCCCCAGCCCGTACTGGTGTTTCTGGGCGCCCCTCCCAGTCCCTCCCAGTTCCCCCAGTGCCCCCAGCCCGTACTGGTGTTTCTGGGCGCCCCTCCCAGTCCCTCCCAGTTCCCCCAGTGCCCCAGCCCATACTGGTGTTTCTGGGCGCCCTCCCAGTCCCTCCCAGTTCCCCCAGTGCCCCAGCCCGTACTGGTGTTTCTGGGCGCCCCCCGGCGGCAGCAGGGTGGTGTAGCACAGGTTGTGGGCGATCATGATGGACGGGTACAGCGAGGAGAAATCCAGCGTGGCGATGGGCTCGTCGTAGTACCTGCCGCGTTTGGGGGGTTTCAGCATTTTGGGGCATTTTGGGGAGAATTTTGAGGGATTTTTTGGGACTTTTTGTGGTTTTTTCGGGGAATTTTGAGGGATTTTTTGTGGTTTTTTGGGATTTTTGGGGGGTTTTTTGGAGCATTTTGAAGGATTTTCAGAGGATTTTTGAGGGGTTTCTTAGGGGTTTTTTTGCCACCTCTCCCCGAGCATTTTTGGGATTTTGGGGCATTTTTGGGATTTTTGAGATTTATTTCAGGGGAATTTTGAAGGATTTTTTAGGGGAGGTTGGTTTTTGGGGTTTTTTGGAGCATTTTGAAGGATTTTCAGTGGTTTTTGAGATGTTTCTTGAGTTTTTCTCCAGAGAATTTTCAGGGATTTTTGGTGTTTATTCAGGCTTTTGGGGGATTTTTTTTCAGGCCTTTTTGAGTGGTTTTGAGGTAGATTAATTCAGAGTTTTGGGGGTTTTTTTCAAGGCGTTTTGAATAGTTTTCAGGGGTTTCTTTTAAGGGTTTTTTTCTTGAGCTTTTTGGTTGGTTTTTTGGGGGCTTTTTGGGTGGTTTCATGGTTTGTTTTTTTTTTCAGGGCTGTTTGGGTTTTTTGAGGAGGATTTGAAGAATTTTTGGGGTTTTTTTGGGACCCTCACTCACCCTTTGAGGGGCTCGATCACCGTGGCTCCTCGAAATCCTCTCCCCTCCGACTTCACCACGGGCAGCAGCAAATCCTCCTGCATGGCCTGCGAGGGGCAAAAACCACCCCAAAATGTCCTAAATCCACCCCAAAAACACCCACCCCCAAAATCCCTAAAAACCCTTCCCAAAAATCCTCCCAAAACAGCCCCAGGTAACTCCAGGTGTCCCTAGTGTCCCCTCACCTGCAGCTCTGTCACCTGCAGCCATTTTCTCCCCTCACACGTTTTCCCGCCCTTTTACTCCCCTCACGTTTTCCCGCCTTTTTTCCCTCTCATATTTCCTTCTTTTCCTCTCATGTTCCCTCCGTTTTTCCCCTCACATTTCCCGCCCTTTTCCCCCTCATCTTAGCCACCATTTCCCCTCCCATTTCCCCTTTCTGTCATAATGTTTCCCACCATTTCCCCTCACATTTCCCAGCCTTTTCCCCTCATGTTTCCCGCCCTTTTCCCTCACATTTCCCGCTCTCTTTCCCCCTCACGTTTCCGGCTCTTTTCCCCTCACGTTCGCCGCCATTTTCCCCTCACATTTCTGCCCTTTCCCCCTCACATTGGCCACCATTTCCCCTCACATTTCCTTTCCTATTATAACGTTTCCCATCATTTGCCCATCATGTTTCCCACCATTTTCCCCTCAAGTTTCCCCTCACATTCGCTGCCATTTTCCCTCACGTTTTCTGCCCTTTTCTCCCCTCACATTTCCCCATTTCCCCCTCACATTGGTCGCCATTTTCTCCTCATTTCCCAGTTTTCACCTCACGTTTCCCACTTTTCCCCTCACAATTCCCGCCCTTTTCTCCCCTCACATTTCCTCCATTTCCCCTCAAATTTCCCACCATTTTCTCCCCACGTTTCCCACTTATTTCCCTCATGTTCTCTGCCATTTTCCCCTCACGTTTCCCGCTTTTTCCCCCTCACGTTTCCCATCATTTTCCCTCGTTTCCCACACTTTTGACCTCACATTTCCCACACTTTCCCCCTCATGTTTCTCACCTTTTTCCCCTCACATGGGCTGCCATTTTCCCCTCAGGTTTCCTGCCTTTTTCCCCTCACATTTCCAGCCATTTTCCCTCACTTTCTCCTTTTCTCCCCTCACATTTCCCTCCATTTTTTCCCTCAGGTTTCCCGCTTTTTTCCCCTCACGTTTGCTGCCATTTTCCCTCACATTTCCCGCCCTTTTCTCCCCCTCACATTTCCAGCCATTTTCCCTCACATTTCCCGCCCTTTTCTCCTCCTCACATTTCCAGCCATTTTCCCCTCACATTTCCCGCCCTTTTCTCCTCCTCACATTTCCAGCCATTTTCCCCTCACTTTCCCCTTTTCTCCCCTCACATTTCCCTCCATTTTTCCACTCAGGTTTGCTGCCTTTTTCCCTCACTTTCCCCACCATTTTCCTCCTGCATTGGCCACCATTTTTCCCTCACACTGGCCGCCATTTTCCCCTCACCTTTCCCACCCCAAACGTCCCCAATGTCCCCACACCCCGTGTCCCCGTGTCCCCACGCTGACCTGGCGCAGGAGCTGTGCCACCACCTTGACCTGCTGGCCCCGGCTCAGCAGGTAGCTGAGCGGCACGGCCGTCACCCGCGCCATCTCCACCAGCGTCACCAAGCGTCATCAGGCGCTCGAGCAGCCGCAGCGGCAGCACGGCGTCCTTCAGGCAGTACAGCGCCAGGCGGCGCCGCGTCTGCGCGTCCCCGTTCTGGGGGCACGGCGGGGAAGGGGCACTGGTTACTGGGATGGTGGGGAAGGGGACACTGCTATTGGGATTTTGGGGAAGGGGACACTGCTATTGGGATGGTGGGGAAGGGGACACTGCTATTGGGATATTGGGGAAGGAGACACTGCTATTGGGATATTGGGAAGGGGCACTGGTTACTGGGATGGTGGGGAATGGGACACTGCTATTGGGATGTTGGGGAAGGGGCACTGGTTACTGGGATGTTGGGGAATGGGACACTGCTATTGGGATATTGGGGAAGGGGACACTGCTATTGGGATATTGGGGAATGGGACACTGCTATTGGGATGTTGGGGAATGGGACACTGGTTACTGGGATGGTGGGGAATGGGACACTGGTTACTGGGATGGTGGGGAATGGGACACTGCTATTGGGATATTGGGGAAGGGGACACTGCCATTGGGATATTGGGGAAGGGGACACTGCTATTGGGATGTTGGGGAATGTTACACTGCTATTGGGATATTGGGGAAGGGGCACTGGTTACAGGGATGGTGGGGAAGGGGACACTGCTATTGGGATATTGGGAAGGGACACTGCTATTGGGATGTTGGGGAATGGGACACTGCTATTGGGATATTGGGGAAGGGGACACTGCTATTGGGATGTTGGGGGAAGGGGACACTGCTATTGGGATGGTGGGGAAGGGGACACTGCTATTGGGATATTGGGGAAGGGGACACGGCTATTGGGATATTGGGGAAGGGGACACTGCTATTGGGATGTTGGGGAATGTGACACTGCTATTGGGATATTGGGGAAGGGGACACTGCTATTGGGATGGTGGGAAGGGACACTGCTATTGGGATATTGGGGAAGGGGACACTGCTATTGGGATGTTGGGGAATGTGACACTGCTATTGGGATATTGGGGAATGGGACACTGCTATTGGGATGTTGGGGAATGGGACACTGCTATTGGGATATTTGGGGACATGGGTTAATGGGATATTGGGGATATCTGGGGACATTGGGTGACATTGGTTAACGGGACATTGGGGAATGGGACAATTGGTGACATTGGTTAATGGGACATTGGGGACATTGGTTAATGGGACATTGGGGAACGGGACATTGGGGAAGGGGACATTGCTTATTGGGATATTGGGGGCAGGACACTGCTTATTGGGATATTGGGGATATTTGGGGACATTGGTTAATGGGACATTGGGGACATTGGTTAATGGGACGTTGGGGAATGGGACATTGGGGATATTTGGGGACAGGGGTTAACAGGACATTGGGGACATTAGTTAATGGGACATTGGGGAATGGGACACTGGGAACATTTGGAGACATTGGTTATTGGGACATTGGGGATATTTGGGGACACTGGTTAATGGGACACGAGTTAATGGGACATTTGGGGATATTTGGGGGCATTGGTTAATGGGACACTGGGGACATTGGTTAATGGGACATTGTGGACATTGGTTATTGGGACATTGGGAAATGGGACATTGGGGACATTGCTAAATGGGACATTTGGGGACACTGGTTAACAGGACATTGGTTAATGGGACATTTGGGGACATGGGTTAATGGACATTGCTAAATGGGACATTTGGGGACACTGGTTAACAGGACATTGGTTAATGGGACATTTGGGGACAGCGGTTAATGGACATTGGTTAATGGGACATTTGGGGACAGCGGTTAATGGACATTTTGGGGACATTTTGGGCCGTTTCGAGGCCATTTGGTGGCACACCCGTGAGTCCAGGTGAGCCAGGTGAGCCAGGTGACCCTGGGGACACTCTGGGGCCGCACCTGCAGCTCGGTGATGATGCCGTGGGGCACGTCCTCCTTCTGCTCGTGCAGGAAGTGGGCGCTGACGGCGTTCAGCGAGTACGAGCGCAGCTTGTGCTCCCTCAGCAGCACCTGCAGCCCCACACACCGCCATGCACCTGGGGCCCAATGCACCTGGGGGTCCCCAATTCACCTGGGAGTCCCCACATTCACCTGAGGGATTCCCAAATTCACCTGGGGGGTCCCCACATTCACCTGAGGGGTCCTCAATTCACCTGGGGTCCCCCAAACTCACCTGAGGGATGCCCAAGTTTACCTGGGGGACCCCCAAATTCACCTGAGGGGTCCCCACATTCACCTGGGGGACCCTCAAATTCACCTGGGGGGTCCCCACATTCACCTGGGGGTCCCCAAATTCACGTGGGGATTCCCAAATTCACCTGGGGAACGCCCAAATTTACCAGGGGAGCAAAAAAATCCCCAAAAAACCCCCCAACCTCTGCTCAAAAAAACCCCACAATTGACTTGGAATCACACAAAATGGCACCTGGATGCTCCAAAACATGAGGACTCACCTGAGGAGACCAAAAATTCCCCCCAAGTCACCCCAAACCCTTCCCAGATGTGTCCCAGGTGTGTCCAGATGTGCTCAGATGTGTCCCAGGTATCCCCAGGTGTATTCCAGGTGTGCCCAGGTGTCCCCAAGTGTATCCCAGGTGTATCCAGGTGTGCCCCAGGTGTGCTCAGGTGTATCCAAGGTGTGCTTAGGTGCATCCAGGTGTGTTCCCAGCTGTATCCAAGTGTGTCCCAGGTGTATCCAGGTGTGTTCCCAGCTGTATCCAGGTGTGTCCAAGTGTGTTCCCAGCTGTATCCACATGTGCCCCAAGTATACCCAGGTGTGCCCAGCTCTGTTCCCAGCTGTATCCAGGTGTGCCCAGCTCTGTTCCCAGCTGTATCCAGGTGTGCTCAAGGTATACCCAGGTGTGTTCCCAGCTGTATCCAGGTGTGCCCCAGGTATACCCAGGTGTGTTCCCAGCCGTATCCAGGTGTGCCCCAGGTATACCCAGGTGTGTTCCCAGCTGTATCCAGATGTGCTCAAGGTATACCCAGATGTGTTCCCAGCTGTATCCAGGTGTGCCCCAGGTATACCCAGGTGTGGTCCCAGCTGTATCCAGGTGTGCCCCAGGTATACCCAGGTGTGTTCCCAGCTGTATCCAAGTGTGCCCAGCTCTGTTCCCAGCTGTATCCAGGTGTGCCCCAGGTATACCCAGGTGTGTTCCCAGCTGTATCCAGGTGTGCCCCAGGTATACCCAGGTGTGCCCAGGTGTGTTCCCAGCTGTATCCAGGTGTGCCCCAGCTGTATCCAGGTGTGCCCCTCACCTGCAGCATGTCCAGCGTGACCCTGCCAGGGGTGGTGACCACCTTGCCCTCCCTGCGGCCGAGCTGGCGGGACTGGAACGCCGAGTCCTTCACCTGCGACGGGACCCCCCGCACGCGGCCCAGGTACGGGAACGACGACACCTGCGCAGGCCAGACAGGTGAGACACGGGGGGGACAGGTGAGACACAGGGGGGACACAGGGGGACAGGTGAGACACAGGGGAGACACAGGGAGACAGGTGAGACACAGGGGGACAGGTGAGACACAGGGGACATACAGGGGAGATACAGGGGGACAGGTGAGACACAGGGGAGACACAGGGGAGATACAGGTGAGACACAGGTGAGACACAGGTGAGACACAGGTGAGATACAGGTGAGATACAGGTGAGACATAGGTGAGACACAGGTGAGACACAGGTGAGACACAGGGGAGATACAGGTGAGACATAGGTGAGACACAGGTGAGACACAGGTGAGACACAGGGGAGACGAGACACAGGTGAGACACGGGGGACACAGGTGAAACAGGTGAGACACAGGGGGGACACAGGTGAGACACAGGTGAGACACAGGTGAGATACAGGTGAAACAGGTGAGACACAGGTGAGACACAGGGGGACACAGGTGAGACACAGGGGGACAGGTGAGACACAGGGGAGACACAAGGGAGACGAGACACAGGTGAGACACGGGGGACACAGGTGAAACAGGTGAGACACAGGTGAGATACAGGTGAAACAGGTGAGACACAGGTGAGACACAGGGGGACACAGGTGAGACAGGTGAGACACAGGGGGACAGGTGAGACACAGGGGAGACACAAGGGAGACAGGGGGACAGGTGAGACACAGGGGGACATAGGTGAGACAGGTGAGACACAGGTGAGACACAGGTGAGATATGGGTGAGACACAGGGGAGACACAGGTGAGACACAGGGAGACACAGGTGAGACACAGGTGAGACAGGGGGAGACACAGGGGGACTCAGGTAACACACAGGGGAGACAGAGGAGGGCATGGGGAGGTCCTGAGGTCACCTGGGGACATAGGTAAGGGACAGGTGAGGCAGGGACACACCTGGGAGGGCTCTGAGGACAACTCAAATGAGTCTCAGGTGAGCCCAGGTGACCTCAGGTGAGCCAGGTGAAACCAGGGCTGTCACAGGTGACTCCAGGTGAGTCTCAGGTGACCCAGTGACCCCAAGTGAGTCTCAGGTGAGTCCCATGTGAGTCTCAGGTAAATCAGGTGAGTCTCAGATAACTCAAGTGAGTCTCAGGTGTCTCACCTGCAGCACCTGGGCTCTCTGGATCAGGTAGGGCAGGGCCAAGTTGTGAATTTTGGGAGGGTTTGGGGGGTCCCTCAGACCCAGGGTTTTTTGGAGCACCCCAGGTGATCCCAGGTGTGTCTCAGGTAACTCAGGTGAGTCTCAGGTAACTCAGGTGTCTCACCTGCAGCACCTGGGCTCTCTGGATCAGGTAGGGCAGGTCGAAGTTGTGGATGTTGTACCCTGTGACCACGTCGGGATCCACGATCCGAACAAACTCCGCCCACGACTGCAGGTGAGATACAGGTGAGATACAGGTGAGACACAGGTGAGACACAGGTGAGACACAGGTGAGACACAGGTGAGATACAGGTGAGATGGTGGCTCCAAAACCCCACCTGAAACCCCCAAAACACCCCAAAATTACCCCAAAAACATATCCAGAATTCCTAAAATTCCCCAAACTCCCCAAATTTGGGTTTTCACCCCAAATCCACCTGCAGCAGCTCCTCTGGATGTCCAACCTCCTGATAGTGGCTCCAAAACCTCCCCAAATTTCCCCAAATTTCCCCAAATCCTCTAACTCCACCAAATCCATTCCCAAACCCCCCAAAACTGCACTTTCAAACCCCTCCCAGAGCCCCCAAAATTCCCCGAAACTCCCCAAATTTGGGTTTTTCCTCAAAATCCCACCTGCAGCAGCTCCTCTGGCTGTCCAACCTCCTGAATGTGGCTCCAAAATCACTCCCCAAATTTCCCCAAACCACCCCCAAACCCCTCCCAGACCCCCCAAACTCCCCAAATTTGGGTTTTCCCCAAACCCACCTGCAGCAGCTCCTCTCACTGTCCTACCTCCTGATGATGGTTCCAGAACCTCTCCCAAAAACCCCAAATCACCCAAAACTCACACCAAACCGCCCCTAGACCCCCCAAAACTCCCCCAAATTTGGGTTTTCCCCCAACCCACCTACGGCAGCTCCTCTCGCTGCCAAAGCTTCACACGGTCACTTCAAAACCTCCCCCAAAAAGCCCCAAATTTCCCCCAAATCACCCAAAACTCGCACCAAACCTTTCCCAGACCCCCAAACTCCCTGAATTTGGCTTTTCCCCAACCCACCTGCAGCAGCTCCTCCGGCTGTCCAACCTCCTGATGGTGGCTCCAAAATCACCCCCAAATTTCCCCAAATCACCCAAAACTCACTTCAAACCCCTCCCAGATCCCCCAAAATCCCCCAAATTTGGGTTTTTCCCCAACCCACCTGCAGCAGCTCCTCTCGCTGCCAGAGCTTCACACGGTCACTCCAAATCACCCCCCAAATTTCCCCCAAACCACCCCCCAAACCCCTCCCAGACCCCCCAAAACTCCCCAAATTTGGGTTTTTCCCAAACCCACCTGCAGCAGCTCCTCTCGCTGCCAAAGCTGCACAGGGTCACTCCAAACCTCCCCCAAATTTCCCCAAATCACCCAAAACTCGCCCCAAACCCCTCCCCAGACCCCCCAAAACTCCCCCAAATTTGGGTTTTTCCCCAACCCACCTGCAGCAGCTCCGCTCGCTGCCGAAGCTACTGGACCGTGGCTCCCCGCAGGGGCGCAGCCGAGCAGGCTGAACACGACCCTCAGGAAGGGCTCGCGGCTGCCCTGGCGCAGCGCCACGGCCGCGATGGCGATCACCGGGTCCTGCTGCGGCTCGGGGAACACCCCTGCGAGCCAAAATCCACACAATTCACCCCAAAAATCGCGCTCGGCGTCCCCAAAACCCCAAAACCGCCCCCCAAAAACCCCAAAAACCCGCCCGGAACACGGCGGGATTTCCCCGCCTGCAGCGCCCCCCGGTGGTCAGAGCTGGAACTGCAGCGCAAAAGGCTCAGCTCGAAAAGGAGCTAAAAAAACCAAAATTTGGGTTAAAAACGAGCCCAAAATTTGGGTTAAAAACTCCCAAAATTTGGGTTAAAAACTCCCAAAATTGGAGTTAAAAATTCCCAAAATTTGGGTTAAAAACCAGCCCAAAATTGGAGTTAAAAACTCCCAAAATTTGGGTTAAAAAAACCACAAAATTTTGGTTTGAAACTCTTAAAATTTGGTTAAAAACTCCCAAAATTTGGGTTAAAAACCAGCCCAAAATTGGAGTAAAAACTACCAAAATTTGGGTTAAAATTCCCAAAATCTGAGTTAAAAACTCCCAAAATTTGGGCTAAAAACTCCGAAATTGGGTTAAAACTCCCAAAATTTGGGTTAAAACTTCCCAAAATTTGGGTTAAAACTCCCAAAATTTGAGTTAAAAATTCCCAAAATTTGGGTTAAAAAAATTTCAAAATTTTGGTTAAAACTCCCAAAATCGGGTTTAAAACAACCCAAAATTTGGGTTAAAAACTCCCAAAATTTGGGTTAAAATTTCCCAAAATTGGGGTTAAAGACTCCCAAAATTTGGGTTTAAAACTCCCAAAATTTGCGTTAAAAACACCCAAAATTTGGTTTAAAACTCCCAAAATTGATGTCAAAAACTCCCCAAAATCGAGTCCAGGACCCAAAAAGCCCCAAAAAGACCCCAAATTGACCCAAATCCCTCCCAGTTCTGCGTTCCCAATCCCCCATCCCCTCCCAGTCCCTCCCAGTTTATCCCAGTCCCCCCATTCCCCCAGTCCCCTCCCAGTTCTGTGTTCCAAATCCCCATCCCTCTCCCAGTTTCCTCCCAGTATATCCCCAGTGCCCATCAATACCCTCCCAGTCCCACCCCAGTTTATCCCAATCTCTCCCGGTTTATCCCAGTTTATCCCAGTCCCTCCCAATCCCCCCCAGTCCCCTCCCAGTTTATCCCTGTCCTTCCCAGTCTTCATCCCAGTTTATCCCCAGTCCCCATCCCCAGTCCCTCCCAGTCTATCCCAGTCCTTCCCAGTCCATCCCAGTCCATCCCTACCTTTCCTCTCCCCGCACACTCGATGTCGAAGCTCAGCACCCTCCCAGTGTATCCCAGTGTATCCCAGTTTATCCCAGTCCATCATCCCTACCCTTCCTCCCAGCACACTCGATGTCGAAGCTCAGCACCCTCCCAGTTTACCCCCAGTTTATCCCAGTCCCCCCAGTTTATCCCAGTCCATCCCTCACCTTTCCTCCCCACACACTCGATGTCGAAGCTCAGCACCGTCCCAGTCTATCCCAGTTTATCCCAGTCCCCCAGTTTATCCCAGTTTACCCCAGTTTATCCCTCACCTTTCCTCCCAGCACACTCGATGTCGAAGCTCAGCACCCTCCCAGTGTATCCCAGTTTATCCCAGTCCCTCCCAGTCTATCCCAGTCCCCCCAGTTTATCCCCAGTTCCCCCAGTCCATCCCTCACCTTTCCTCCCCGCACACTCGATGTCAAGCTCAGCACCCTCCCAGTCTATCCCAGTTTACCCCAGTTTACCCCAGTTTATCCCAGTTCCCTACCTTTCCTCCCAGCACACTCGATGTCGAAGCTCAGCACCTCCCAGTTTACCCCCAGTTTATCCCCAGTCCCCCAGTTTATCCCAGTCCCCCAGTTTATCCCAGTTTATCCCAGTCCCTGCCAGTCTATCCCAGTCCCTCCCAGTCCATCCCAGTCCATCCCTACCTTTCCTCCCCCGCACACTCGATGTCGGGCTCAGCACCCTCCCAGTGTATCCCAGTTTACCCCAGTTTATCCCAGTCCATCCCTACCCTTCCTCCCAGCACACTCGATGTCGAAGCTCAGCACCCTCCCAGTTTACCCCAGTTTATCCCAGTCCCCCAGTTTATCCCAGTCCATCCCTACCCCTTCCTCCCACACACCGATGTCGAAGCTCAGCACCCTCCCAGTCCATCCCAGTCCCCCAGTCTATCCCAGTCCATCCCAGTCCCTACCCTTCCTCCCAGCACACTCGATGTCGAAGCTCAGCACCCTCCCAGTGTATCCCAGTCTATCCCAGTTTACCCCAGTTTATCCCTACCTTTCCTCCCAGCACACTCGATGTCGAAGCTCAGCACCCACCCAGTTTATCCCAGTCTATCCCAGTCTATCCCAGTTCCCTACCTTTCCTCCCAGCACACTCGATGTCGAAGCTCAGCACCCACCCAGTTTATCCCAGTCTATCCCAGTCTATCCCAGTTCCTACCTTTCCTCCCAGCACACTCGATGTCGAAGCTCAGCACCCTCCCAGTCTATCCCAGTCTATCCCAGTCCATCCCAGTTTATCCCTACCTTTCCTCCCAGCACACTCGATGTCGAAGCTCAGCACCCTCCCAGTCTATCCCAGTTTATCCCAGTCCATCCCAGTTTATCCCTACCTTTCCCTCCCAGCACACTCGATGTCGAAGCTCAGCACCCTCCCAGTCTATCCCAGTCTATCCCAGTCCTCCCAGTCCATCCCAGTTCCTACCTTTCCTCCCAGCACACTCGATGTCGAAGCTCAGCACCCTCCCAGTCTATCCCAGTTTACCCCAGTCTATCCCAGTCCCTACCTTTCCTCCCAGCACACTCGATGTCGAGCTCAGCACCCTCCCAGTCTATCCCAGTCTATCCCAGTTTATCCCAGTCCCTACCCTTCCTCCCAGCACACTCGATGTCGAAGCTCAGCACCCTCCCAGTCTATCCCAGTCTATCCCAGTTTATCCCTACCTTTCCTCCCAGCACACTCGATGTCGAAGCTCAGCACCCTCCCAGTGTATCCCAGTGTATCCCAGTGTATCCCAGTGTATCCCAGTCTATCCCAGTCCATCCCAGTTCCTACCTTTCCTCCCAGCACACTCGATGTCGAAGCTCAGCACCCGCAGCGGGGCAGCCCCAGCCAGGCCCCTCGGGGGTGGCCCGCAGCGCCCCCCAGCGGGCGTCGGCCTCCAGCTGGCACAGGGAGGCCCTGGGGGTCCCCGGGGGCTCAGGGGTCCCCGGGGCGCTGGGGGGTCCCCTCTACTGGAATCCCCCCGGGGCAGCTCCACCCAGCAGCAGCCCACGATGCCCGAGTCGGCCATGAACCTGGGGGGAAATTTTGGGGGTTGGTAAAAATCTGGGGGGTTTAGGGGTCTTGAGAAAAAATTTGGGGGTTGGTAAAAATCTGGGGGTTTGGGGGTCTTGAGAAAAAATTTGGGGGGTTGGTAAAAATCTGGGGGTTTGGGGAGGTCTTGAGAAAAAATTTGGGGGTTTGAGAAGGAATTTGGGGAAAAATTTGGGGGATTTGGTAAAAATCTGGGGGGGTTTGGGGGTCTTGAGAAAAAATTTGGGGGGTTGGTAAAAAATCTGGGGGGTTTAGGGGGTCTTGAGAATAAATTTGGGGGTTGGTAAAAATCCGGGGGTTTGGGGGTCTTGAGAAAAATTTGGGGGGTTTGAGAAGGAATTTAGGGAAAAATTTGGGGGATTTGGTAAAAATTTGGGGGTTTTGGGGGTCTTGAGGAAAATTTGAGGTTTTTCTTAAAATTTTGGGGATTTGGGGGTCTTGAGAGAAATTTGGGGGTTTGAGAAGGAATTTGGGGAAAAATTTGGGGGTTTGGTAAAAATTTGGGGGGTTTAGGGGGTCTTGAGGGAAAATTTGGGGGATTGGTAAAAATCCGGGGGGTTTGGGGGTCTTGAGAAAAAATTTGGGGGTTGGTAAAAATCTGGGGGGTTTGGGGGGTCTTGAGAAAAAATTTGGGGGTTGGTAAAAATCTGGGGGGTTTGGGGAGGTCTTGAGAAAAAATTTGGGGGGTTTGAGAAGGAATTTAGGGAAAATTTGGGGATTTGGGAAAATTTGGGGGGTTTTGGGGAGTCTTGAGGGAAATTTTGGGGTTTTTCTTAAAATTTTGGGGATTTGGGGAGTCTTGAGAGAAATTTGGGGGTTTGAGAAGGAATTTGGGGAAAAATTTGGGGGTTTGGTAAAAATTTGGGGGTTTAGGGGGGTCTTGAGGGAAAATTTGGGGGATTGGTAAAAATCCGGGGGTTTTGGGGGTCTTGAGAAAAATTTGGGGGTTTGAGAAGGAATTTAGGGAAAATTTGGGGGATTTGGTAAAAATTTGGGGGGTTTTGGGGGGTCTTGAGGGAAATTTTGGGGTTTTTCTTAAAAATTTGGGGATTTTGGGGGCTTTGGTAAAAATTTGGGGGTTTTGGAGGGTCTTGAGAGAAATTTGGGGATTTGGTAAAATCTGGGGGGTTTGGGGGTCTTGAGAGAAATTTGGGGGGTTTGAGGAGAAATTGGGGAGTTTGGGGGTCTTGGATGAAAAATTGGGGTTTAAAAAAAAATTTGGGAGATTTGAGAAGGAATTTGGGGAAAAATTTGGGGGATTTGAGAAGGAATTTGGGGAAAATTTGGGGGATTTTAGAAGGAATTTGGGGGTCTTGAAGAAAAATTTGGGGAGGGGGTTTAAAAATTTCGGTGGTTTTGTTACAAAATTGGGAAATTTCTGAAAAATTTGGGGGCTCTGTTAAAAAATTTGTGAGGGGTTTTAAAATTTAGGAGGGTTTGAACAAAAATTTGGGTTTTTTCTTCCAAAAAATTTGGGGGGTTTGAGAGGGAATTTGGGAGGTCTTGAAAATAATTGAGGTTTAAAATTTGGGGGTTTTGGGGCAATTTTGGAGGTTTTGGGATTGATTTTGGGTCCATTTTGGGAGATTTTGGGTCAATTTTGGAGGTTTTGGGACTTTTTGGGTCAATTTTGGGGGGATTTTGTGTCAATTTTTGGAGATTTTTGGGGCTGTTTTGTGTCAATTTTGGGGGGATTTTAAAGGTTTTTGGGGGCTCTTTTGGGGTCAATTTTTAGGGATTTTTTGGGCCATTTTTGGAGATTTTTGGGTCAATTTTAGGGATTTCTGAAGGTTTTTGGGGCTGTTTTTGGGTCAATTTTGGAGCATTTTTAGAGATTTTTGGGGCGGTTTTGTGCCAATTTTCGTGGAATTTTTGGCCGTTTTCCTTTTTTTTTTTTTTTTCATTTTTGTGGGATTTTTTACCATGTGGTGCCCATTGGGGGCTATTTTTGGCTGGGATTTTGGGGCATTTTGGGTCAATTTTTAGGGATTTTTTTTGGGGCATTTTTGGAGATTCTTGGGGTGTTTTTGGGTCAATTTTGGGGCAATTTTGGAGGTTTTTGGGGCTGGTTTTGGGTCGATTTTAGGGATTTTTCTGGGCATTTTTTGAGATTTTTGTCGCATTTTTGCCCATTTCCTTTTTTTTCATTTTTGTGGGATTTTTTACCACGTGGTGCCCATTGGGGCTACTTTTGGCTGGGATTTTGGGGGATTTTGGGGCTCTTTTGGGTCAATTTTTAGGGATTTTTTGGGGCATTTTTGGAGATTCTTAGGGTGTTTTGGGTCGATTTTTTAGGGCATTTTTTGAGATTTTTGTGGCATTTTTGCCCATTTCCCTTTTTTATTTTTTCCATTTTTTGTGGGATTTTTACCACGTGGTGCCCATTGGGGGCTATTGTTGGCTGGGATTTTGGGGCATTTTGGGGCTCTTTTTGGGTCGATTTTTAGGGATTTTTCTGGGCATTTTTTGAGGTTTTTGTCGCATTTTGCCCATTTCCCATTTTATTTTTTCATTTTTGTGGGATTTTTTACCACGTGGTGCCCATTGGGGACTATTTTTGGCTGGGATTTTGGGGCATTTTGGGGCTCTTTTGGGTCGATTTTTAGGGATTTTTCTGAGCATTTTTGAGGTTTTTGTGGCATTTTTGCCCGTTTCCCTTTTTTTTTTCATTTTTGTGGGATTTTTACCACGTGGTGCCCATTGGAGGCTATTTTTGGCTGGGATTTTGGGGCACATTTTGGAGTCAATTTTTAGGGATTTTTTGGGGCATTTTGGAGATTCTTGGGGTGTTTTGGGTCAATTTTTCTGGGCATTTTTTGAGATTTTTGTGGCGTTTTGCCCGTTTTCCCTTTTTTTTTTTTCATTTTTTGTGGGATTTTTTTACCACATGGTGCCCATTTGGGGCTATTTTTGGCTGGGATTTTGGGGCATTTTGGGGCTCTTTTTGGGTCGATTTTTAGGGATTTTTCTGGGCATTTTTTGAGATTTTTGTGGCGTTTTTGCAGATTTCCCTTTTTTTTATTTTTTCCATTTTTTGTGGGATTTTTTTACCACGTGGTGCCCACTTGGGGCTATTTTTGGCTGGGATTTTGGGGCATTTTGGGGGGTTTGGGGCTGGTACCTGATCTCAAAGTCGATGTTGGCCTCGTAGGGCGGCGCCGGCTGCACCCCCAGCGCCCCCCAGCGCAGCCCCCGCTCCAGCAGCCGCCGCGCCGCCGGCACCAGGCGGGGCAGGGACACCCCCACCCTGACAAACAGGGACTTGGCTTCCCCCTGGAACCCCAAAATACCTGGGGAGAGACAGAAAGAAAGAGTTACCCCAAAAAAAACCCCGAAAAACCCGCGGAGATTTGGAGAATACGCAGCAAAAATGGAGGAAATTCAACACAAAAAAACCCTAAATGGGGGAAAAATTAGGTAAAAATTAAATCTAAAATTAGTCCCAAACTCCTCCCCCAAAGCCCTGGAACCCCAAAATACCGGGGGAAGAAGAGACAGAAAGAAAGAGTTACCCCAAAAAAAGCCCCGAAAAAATCTGAAATCGCGCAAAAAATCGGCAGAGAATTGGGGAAAACGCGGCAAAAATGGGGAAAATTCGAAACAAAAGAACCCAAAATGGGAGAAATTCAACTAAAATAAAACCCAGAATTAGTTCCAAACCCCTGCCCCAAACGCCTGGAACACCCAAAATACCTGGGGAGGGAGAGAAAAAAGGGTTACCCCAAAAAAACCCCGAAAAAATCCAAAATTCGGCAAAAAATCCACAAAGGATTGGGGGAAACGCGGAAAAAATTAAACCAAAATGGGGGAAATCGGGTAAAAATTAAATCTAAAATTAGTCCCAAACTCCTGCCCCAAACCCCTGGAACCCCAAAATATTTGGGAGGAAGAGGAAAAAAGGGTTACCCTAAAAAAAACCCCAAAAAAATCTGAAATTGGGCAAAAAATCGGCAGAGAATTGGGGAAAACGCGGCAAAAATGGGAAAATTCAACACAAAAAAACCCAAAATGGGAGAAATTCAACAAAAATAAAACCCAGAATTAGTTCCAAACCCCTCCCCCAAACCCCTG
Organism: Luscinia luscinia; assembly: GCA_034336685.1. Classification (NCBI taxonomy): domain Eukaryota; kingdom Metazoa; phylum Chordata; class Aves; order Passeriformes; family Muscicapidae; genus Luscinia; species Luscinia luscinia. Next base: position 114,364 of record JAKWBO010000079.1, on the reverse strand, counting down.
GAACCCCAAAATACCTGGGGAGGGAGAGAAAAAAGGGTTACCCCAAAAAAAACCCCGAAAAAATCCAAAATTCGGCAAAAAATCGGCAAAGAATTGAGGGAAACGCAGCAAAAATGGGGAAAATTCAACACAAAAAAACCCAAAATGGGGGAAATTCAGTGAAAATAAAACCCAAAATGAGCCTCAAGTTTCCCCTCTAGAACCCCAAAATATTTAGGGGGAGAGAAAAAAAGAGTTACCCCAAAAAAAACCCTGAAAAAATCTGAAATTGGGCAAAAAATTTGCAAAGAACTGGGGGAAACGCGGCAAAAATAAATCCAAAATGGGGGGGAAAAAAATCTCAAAAAAATTCTAAAAAATTCCAAATAAATTCTAAAAAAAATCCCAAATAAATATTAAAAATTTCCAAATAAAATCCCAAATAAATTTTTAAAAATTCTGAAATAAATCCTAAAAAATCCCAAATACATTCTAAAAAAATCCCCAAAAAATTCTAAAAAATCCCAAATAAATTCTCAAAAAAAATCCCAAATAAATATTAAAAATTTCCAAATAAAATCCCAAGAAATTGTAAGAAATCCCAAATCAATTCTAAAAAAAATCCCAAATCAATTCTAAAAAAATCTCCAAAAAATTCTAAAAAATCTCAAATAAATTATAGAAAAAATCCCAAACAAACGCTAAAAAAAATCCCGAATAAATTCTAACAAAATTTTCAAGTTAATTTTTAAAATTCCCCAAAAAATGTTAAAAATTCCCAAATAAAATCTCAAAAAAAATCTCAAATAAATTCTAAAAAAAATCCCAAATAAACATTAACAATTCCCAAATAAAATCCCAAATAAGTAATAAAATAAAAATAAAAAATTCTGAAATAAATTCTAAAGAAATCCCAAAAAAAAGTAAAAAATCCCAAATAAATCCCAAAAAATTTCTAAATAAATCCTAAAAAATCCCAAATAAATCCTAAAAAAATCCCAAATAAATTCTAAAAAAAATCCTAAATAAACATTAACAATTCCCAAATAAATTTCCAAAAAAATTCTAAAAAATCCCCAAATAAATCCTAAAAAATCCCAAATAAATTCTAAAAAAATCCTAAATAAATTCTAAAAAAATCCCAAATAAATTTTTTAAAATTCTGAAAAAAATTCTTTAAAAATCCCAAATAATCTCCAAAAAATCTCCAAAAAATTCTAAAAAAATCCCAAATAAACTCTAAAAAATCCCAAATAAATTCTAAAAAAAATCCCAAATAAACATTAACAATTCCCAAATAAATTCCCAAATAAAAGTTGAAAATTCTGAAATAAATTCTAAAGAAATCCCAAAAAAATGTAAAAAAATACTCAAAAAATTCTAAATAAATCCTAAAAATTCCTAAAAAAATTCTAAAAAAAATCCCAAATAAACATTAACAATTCCCAAATAAAATTCCAAAAAAATTCTAAAAAATCCCCAAATAAATTCTGAAAAATCCCAAATAAATTCTAAAAAAAATCCTAAATAAATTCAAAAAAAATCGCAAATAAATTTTTTAAAATTCTGAAAAAAATTCTAAAACAATCAAAAAAAATTGCCCAAAAAATCTCCAAAAAATTCTAAAAAAAATCCCAAATAAACTCTAAAAAATCCCAAATAAATTCTAAAAAAAATCCCAAATAAACATTAACAATTCCCAAATAAATTCCCAAATAAAAGTTGAAAATTCTGAAATAAATTCTAAAGAAATCCCCCAAAAATGTAAAAAAATCCCAAAAAAATTCTAAATAAATCTTAAAAAATCCCAAATAAATCCTAAAAAAATCCCAAATAAATTCTAAAAAAAATCCTAAATAAACATTAACAATTCCCAAATAAATTTCCAAAAAAATTCTAAAAAATCCCCAAATAAATCCTAAAAAATCCCAAATAAATTCTAAAAAAATCCTAAATAAATTCTAAAAAAATCGCAAATAATTTTTTTAAAATTCTGAAAAAAATTCTAAAAAATCCAAAAAAGCCCAAAAATCTCCAAAAATTCTAAAAAATCCCAAATAAACTCTAAAAATCCCAAATAAATTCTAAAAAAAATCCCAAATAAACATTAACAATTCCCAAATAAACTCCCAATTAAAAGTTGAAAATTCTGAAATAAATTCTAAAGAAATCCCAAAAAAATGTAAAAAAATCCCAAAAAAATTCTAAATAAATCTTAAAAAATCCCAAAAAAATTCTAAAAAAAATCCCAAATAAACATTAACAATTCCCAAATAAAATTCCAAAAAAATTCTAAAAAATCCCCAAATAAATTCTGAAAAATCCCAAATAAATTCTAAAAAAAATCCTAAATAAATTCTAAAAAAATCGCAAATAAATTTTTTAAAATTCTGAAAAAAATTCTAAAACAATCAAAAAAATTGCCCAAAAAATCTCCAAAAAATTCTAAAAAAATCCCAAATAAACTCTAAAAAATCCCAAATAAATTCTAAAAAAAATCCCAAATAAACATTAACAATTCCCAAATAAATTCCCAAATAAAAGTTGAAAATTCTGAAATAAATTCTAAAGAAATCCCAAAAAAATGTAAAAAATCCCAAAAAAATTCTAAATAAATCCTAAAAAATCCCAAATAAATCCTAAAAAATCCCAAAATAAATTCTAAAAAGAAATCCCAAATAAACATTAACAATTCCCAAATAAAATCCCAAATAAAAGTTGAAAATTCCCAATTTTTGGGGCTGCTCTCACTCTGTTTCTGCACCAGCTGCAGCCCCAGGACGTGTTTGGGGGGCCCAGACTTGGGGTTCGCCCCCCTCTGCTCCCGGCTGAGCGCCGCCTCCAGCTCCTGCTGCAGCTGCTCCAGATGTGCCTCTGTCACCCCTGGGGGAAAAACCAAATTCCCAAAACGTTATTGGGGTGCCAGCTGAGAATTCCCAAAATCCTGCAAAGATGGCACCCCAAAAAAAATGGAATTTCGCCAGGATTCGACCAAAATTCTGCCCAAAAAACCTCGAAAAAGCCCCAAAAATTGACCCAAAACGGCCCAAAAACCTCAAAAAAAGCCTGAAAATTCCAACCAAAGTCAGCCCCAAAAATCTCCAAAATTCCAACCAAAATCAGCCCCAAAAATCTACAAAATTCCAACCAAAATCAGCCCCAAAAACCTTTAAAAATCCCCAAAAATTGACCAAATATCAGCCCCAAAAGACCCCAGAATTTACCCAAAATCAGCCCCAGAAAACCTTAAAAATCCCCAAATTCCAACCAAAATCAGCCCCAAAAATCCCCAAAATTCCAACATAAATCAGCCCCAAAAATCTTCAAAATCCCCAAAAATTGGCTCAGTATCAGCCCCAAAAGAACCCAAAATTTACCCAAAATCAGCCCCAAAAACCTTAAAAATCCCCAAATTCCAACCAAAATCAGCCCCAAAAATCCCCAAAATTCCAACATAAATCAGCCCCAAAAATCTTCAAAATCCCCAAAAATTGACTCAGTATCAGCCCCAAAAGAACTCAAAATTTACCCAAAATCAGCCCCAAAAATCCTCAAAAATTGACCCAAAATCAGCCCCAAAAACCTTAAAAATCCCAAAATTCCAACCAAAATCAGCCCCAAAAATCTTCAAAAATCCCAAAATTCCAACCAAAATCAGCCCCAAAAACCTTAAAAATCCCCCAAAATTGACCCAAAACACCCAAAAATCTTCAAAATCCCCAAAAATTGACCCAATTTTTCGCAGATATTTTGGGGATTTTGTGCTCAGGGATTTTGGGGTGAATTCTGGAGGTTTTGGGGTCTCACCTGGAGGAGCCAAGACATGAGAATGTTCATTTTTGGGGAGAATTTTTGTCATTTTCAGCCATTTTTGAGCCTTTTTAATGGTGATTTTTACAGGAATTTTGGGATTTTTCACAGGAATTTTGGGGTTTTGTGCTCAGGGGTTTTGGGGTGAATTCAGGAGATTTTGGGGTCTCCCCTGGGGTTGCCAGGACGTGCAAAATGTTCATTTTTGGGGAGGATTTTTGCGATTTTGAGCCATTTTGAGCCGAATTTTTAATTTTTACAGGAATTTTGGGGGTTTTGTGCTCAGGGGTTTTGGGGTGAATTCAGGAGATTTTGGGGTCTCACCTGGGGGTGCCAGGACATGCAGGAGTTGATTTTTGGGGCAATTTTGTTGGTTTTTGAGCCATTTTAGAGCCGTTTTGAGTGAGAAGTTTGGGGTTTTTGCAGGAATTTTGATTTTTTGCAGGAATTTTGGGATTTTTCACAGGAATTTTGTGCTCAAGTCTTTTGGGGTGAATTCAGGTGATTTTGGGGTCTCCCCTGGAGGAGCCAAGACATGACAATGTTCATTTTGGGGAGAATTTTTGCACTTTTGAGCCATTTTTGAGCTATTTTGAGCCGAATTTTGAATTTTTTTTACAGGAATTTTGGGGATTTTTACAGGAATTTTGGGGTTTTGTGCTCAGGAATTTTGGGGTGAATTCTGGAAACTTTGGGGTCTCCCCTGGAGGAGCCAAGACATGACAATGTTCATTTTTGGGGAGAATTTTTGCACTTTTGAGCCATTTTTGAGCCATTTTGAGCCGGAATTTTGAATTTTTTTTACAGGAATTTTGGGGTTTTGTGCTCAGGGGTTTTGGGGTGAATTCAGGAGATTTTGGGGTCTCACCTGGAGGAGCCAGGATGTGCAAAATGTTCATTTTGGGGAGGATTTTAGTCATTTTCAGCCATTTTGGAGTCATTTTAATGGGGATTTTTGCAGGAATTTTGAATTATTTTTACAGGAATTTTGGGATTTTTCACAGGAATTTTGGGGTTTTGTGCTCAGGAATTTTGGGGTGAATTCAGGAGATTTTGGGGTCTCACCTGGGGTTGCCAGGATGTGCAAAATGTTCATTTTTGGGGAGGATTTTTGCACTTTTGAGCCATTTTTGAGCCATTTTGATCCAGAATTTTTAATTTTTTTTACAGGAATTTTGGGATTTTTCACAGGAATTTGGGGATTTTTCACAGGAATTTTGGGATTTTGTGCTCAGGGGTTTTGGGGTGAATTCTGGGGGTTTTGGGGTCTCACCTGGAGGAGCCAGGCCGTGCAAAATGTTCATTTTTGGGGAGAATTTTTGTCATTTTCAGCCATTTTTGAGCCATTTTAATGGGGATTTTTGCAGGAATTTTGGGATTTTTCACAGGAATTTTGGGGTTTTTCACAGGAATTTTGGGATTTTGTGCTCAGGGATTTTGGGGTGAATTCTGGAGATTTTGGGGTCTCACCTGGAGGAGCCAAGACATGAGAATGTTCATTTTTGGAGAGGATTTTTGCACTTTTGAGCCATTTTTGAGCCATTTTGAGCCGGAATTTTGAATTTTTTTTGCGGGAATTTTGGGATTTTTCACAGGAATTTTGGGGTTTTGTGCTCAGGGGTTTTGGGGTGAATTCTGGGGGTTTTGGGGTCTCACCTGGAGAAGCCAAGACATGAGAATGTTCATTTTTGGGGAGAATTTTTGTCATTTTCAGCCATTTTTGGAGCCGTTTTAATGGGGATTTTCACAGGAATTTTGAAATTTTTTTACAGGAATTTTGGGATTTTTCACAGGAATTTTGGGGTTTTGTGCTCAGGGGTTTTGGGGTGAATTCTGGGGGTTTTGGGGTCTCACCTGGAGGAGCCAAGACATGAGAATGTTCATTTTTGGGGAGAATTTTTGTCATTTTCAGCCATTTTTGGAGCCGTTTTAATGGGGATTTTCACAGGAATTTTGAAATTTTTTTACAGGAATTTTGGGGTTTTGTGCTCAGGGGTTTTGGGGTGAATTCAGGAGATTTTGGGGTCTCCCCTGGGGTTGCCAGGACGTGCAAAATGTTCATTTTTGGGGAGGATTTTTGCGATTTTGAGCCATTTTTGAGCCGGAATTTTTAATTTTTTTACAGGAATTTTGGGGTTTTGTGCTCAGGGGTTTTGGGGTGAATTCAGGAGATTTTGGGGTCTCACCTGGGGGTGCCAGGACATGCAGGAGTTGATTTTGGGGGCAATTTTGTTGGTTTTTGAGCCATTTTAGAGCCGTTTTGAGTGAGAAGTTTGGGGTTTTTGCAGGAATTTTGATTTTTTTGCAGGAATTTTGGGATTTTTCACAGGAATTTTGGGGTTTTGTGCTCAGGAGTTTTGGGGTGAATTCAGGTGATTTTGGGGTCTCCCTGGAGGAGCCAAGACATGACAATGTTCATTTTTGGGGAGGATTTTTGCACTTTGAGCCGTTTTTGAGCCATTTTGAGCTGGAATTTTGAATTTTTTACAGGAATTTTGGGATTTTCACAGGAATTTTGGGATTTTGTGCTCAGGGATTTTGGGGTGAATTCTGGGGTTTTGGAGTCTCACCTGGAGGAGCCAGGATGTGCAAAATGTTCATTTTTGGGGAGGATTTTGCATTTCAGCGATTTTGGAGCCATTTTAATGATTTTGCAGGAATTTTTAGGGATTTTTTACAGGAATTTTGGGGTTTTGTGCTCAGGAGTTTTGGGGTGAAATCAGGAGATTTTGGGGTCTCACCTGGAGGAGCCAGGATGTGCAAAATGTTCATTTTTGGTGTGGATTTTCGCGATTTTGAGCCATTTTGGAGCCGTTTTAATGGGGATTTTGCAGGAATTTTGAATTTTTTACAGGAATTTTGGGATTTTTCACAGGAATTTTGGGGTTTTGTGCTCAGGAATTTTGGGGTGAATTCAGGAGATTTTGGGGTCTCCCTGGAGGAGCCAAAACATGACAATGTTCATTTTTGGGGAGAATTTTGCACTTTTGAGCCATTTTTGAGCCATTTTGAGCCGGAATTTTGAATTTTTCTGCAGGAATTTTGGGATTTTTCACAGGAATTTTGGGGTTTTGTGCTCAGGGGTTTTGGGGTGAATTCTGGAGATTTTGGGGTCTCACCTGGAGGAGCCAGGATGTGCAAAATGTTCATTTTTGGGGAGGATTTTTGTCATTTTCAGCCATTTTTGGAGCCATTTTAATGGGGATTTTTGCAGGAATTTTGAATTATTTTTACAGGAATTTTGGGATTTTTCACAGGAATTTTGGGGTTTTGTGCTCAGGGGTTTTGGGGTGAATTCAGGAGATTTTGGGGTCTCACCTGGGGTTGCCAGGATGTGCAAAATGTTCATTTTGGGGAGGATTTTTGCACTTTTGAGCCATTTTGAGCCATTTTGAGCCAGAATTTTTGAATTTTTGCAGGAATTTTGGGATTTTTCACAGGAATTTTGGGGTTTTGTGCTCAGGGGTTTTGGGGTGAATTCAGGAGATTTTAGGGTCTCACCTGGAGGAGCTGAAGCTGCACAGAATCTGCCAAATGTTGATTTTTGGGGGTATTTTCAGCCATTTTTGGGCCGTTTTGAGCCGGAATTTTGAATTTTTTTCAGGAATTTTGGGATTTTTCACAGGAATTTTGGGGTTTTGTGCTCAGGGGTTTTGGGGTGAATTCTGGGGGTTTTGGGGTCTCACCTGGGGGGGCCAGCACGTAGAAGTAGGGGCTGAAGCCGTGCAGGTGCACGCAGACACTCAGCCCCTCCCCCGTCACCCCGAACATCCGCAGGATGGGGGAGGGGTGGGGCCAGCCAGGAACCCCGGGGGAGGCCTGGAACAGAAATTTGGGGAATTTGAGGAATTTTGGGAAAGATTTGGGGGATTTGGGAGGGGTTGGGAGGAGATTTGGGGGAGAATTTTGGGGGAATTTGGGGGGATTTTGGGGGAGATTTGGAGGGTTGGGGGGGATTTTTGGGGGTGAGTTTGGGGAATTTTTAGGGGGATTTTGGGAAGTTTATGGGAAAATTTGAAAGGATTTAGGAGATTTTGAGGAGATTTTGGGAGGTTTTGGGAGGGATTTTGGGGGATTTTGGGAGGTTTATGGAAAAACTAGGGGGATTTGGGAGATTTTGAGGAATTTTGGGGCAGATTTTGGGAGGTTTTAGGGGATTTCAGGGGATTTTTGGAGGTTTTGGGGGAATTTAGGGGGATTTGGGGGATTAGGGAAAAAATTAGGGGGATTTTTGGATTTTAGAAGGTTTTGGGGGGCATTTGGAGGTTCTGGGGAATTTTGGGGGGGTTGGGAAGTTTATGGGAAAATTTGGGGGATTTAGGAGATTTTGGGCAGATTTTGGGCAGATTTTGGGAGGTTTGGGGGATTTCCAGGGGATTTTGGGGGATTTTGGGGGACATTTTGGGGGGTTGGTAAAGATTTGAGGAGATATTTTGTGATTTAGGGAGGTTTGGGGGAAATTTTGGGGGATTTTGGGAGCTTTATGGGAAAATTTGGGGGATTTAAAAGATTTTGAGGAGATTTTGGGCAGATTTTGGGAGGAATTCAGGGAGATTTTGGGGGTTTTGGGGGATTTTGGGGGGATTGGGAAAGACTTGGGGGAATTTTTTGGGGGATTTGGGAGGGGTTAGGGGGAGATTTGGGGGATTTTGGGAGGTTTGGGGGAGATTTGGAAGGATTTAGGAGATTTTGGGGCAGATTTGGGGAGGTTTAGGGGAGATTTCAGGGGATTTTGGGAGGTTTTGGGGAATTTTGGGAGATTGGGAATGATTTGGGGGATTTTTGGGGATTTGGGAGGGTTGGGGGAATTTTGGGGGATTTTGGGAGGTTTATGGGAAAATTTGGGGGATTTAAAAGGAGATTTTGAGGAATTTTGGGCAGATTTTGGGAGGTTTTGGGAGGAATTCAGGGAATTTTGGGGGGTTTTGGGGGATTTTGGGGGATTGGGAAAGACTTGGGGGGATTTTTGGGATTTGGGAGGTTGGGGGAGATTTGGGGGATTTTGGGAGGTTTTGGGGGGAATTTTGGGGGATTTTGGGAGGTTTGGGGAAAATTTTGGGGGATTTAGAGATTTTGAGGATATTTTGGACAGATTTTGGGGCAGATTTGGGGGGATTTCAGGGGATTTTGGGGGATTTTCGGGAGATTTTGGGGGGTTGGGCAAGATGGGGATATTTTGTGGGATTTGGGGAGGTTTGGGGAATTTTTGGGGGGATTTTGGGAGGTTTATGGGCAAATTTGGGGGATTTAAAGATCTTGAGGAATTTTGGGCACATTTTGGAAGGAATTCAGGAATTTTTGGGGGTTTTGAGGGATTTTGGGGGATTGGGAAAAATTGGGGGAATTTTTGGGATTTGGGAGGGGTTGGGGGAGATTTGGGGATTTTGGGAAGTTTTAGGGGGAATTTTGGGGGGATTTTTGGGAGGTTTATGGGAAAATTTGGGGGGATTTAGGAAATTTTGAGAGAATTTTGGGCAGATTTTGGGGAGATCTTGGGAGGAATTCAGGGAATTTTGGGGGGTTTTTGGGGGATTTGGAAAAATTTGGGGATATTTGGGGGAGGATTTGGGGGGATTTGGAAGGAATTTTAGGAGGATTTTGAAAGAATTTTGGAGGATTTGGGGAATTTTGGAACAATTTTGGGGGTTTGGGGGATTTGGGAGGATTTTGGGGATTTTCTGGGGGATTTGGGGGCATTGGGGGAAGATTTGGGGTTTTGGGGGATGAATTTGGGGAATTTGGGGTTTTTGGGGAGGGATTTTTGGGGTGAGTCTGGGGGATTTGGGGGTTGTGGAATTTTGGGGGATTTGGGGGATTTTGGGGTGATTTCAAGAGGGATTTTGGGTTTTTTGGGAGATGATTTTTGGGGTGAATCTGGCTGCTTTGGGGTGAATTTTGGGAATTTTTGGGGGTGAATTTTGGGGTGGTTTTGGGGTGAATCTGGCTGGTTTTGGAGGGAATTTGAAGGATTTGGGGTTGTTTCAAGGGGGATTTTGGGGAGGGGTTTTTGGGGTGAATCTGGGTATTTTTGGGATGAATTTTGGGTATTTTTGGAGAGGGTGTTTTTGGGTTGAATCTGGAGGATTTTGGGGTGAATCTGGGGGATTTTGGGGTGAATTTTAAGGATTTTAGGAGGAATTTGAAGGATTTTGGAGTTGCTTTGAGGAGATTTTTGGGAGGGAATTTTTGGGGTGAATCTGGGAATTTTTGGGACGAATTTTGGGTGTTTTGGGGTGAATCTGGATGTTTCTGGGGATAAATTTTGGGGTATTTTGGGGTGAATCTGGGGATTTTTTGGGTGAATTTTGGGTATTTTTGGGGTGAATCTGGGTGGTTTTGGAGTGAATCTGGGTGATTTTGGGGAAGGTGTATTTGGGGTGAATCTGGGTATTTCTGAGATGAATTTTGGGTATTTTTGGGGCGCATCTGGAAGTTTTGGGGTGAATCTGGGGGTTTTTGGGGTGAATCTGAGGATTTTGGGAGTGAATTTTAAGGATTTTGGAGGGAATTTGAAGGATTTTGGGGTTGTTTCGAGGAGGGATTTTGGGAGGGGATTTTTGGGGTGAATCTGGGTATTTTTGGGATGAATTTTGGGTATATTTGGAGAGGGTGTTTTTGGGGTGAATCTGGAGGATTTTTGGGGTGAATCTGGGGGATTTTGGGGTGAATTTTAAGGATTTTGGAGGGAATTTGAAGGATTTTGGGGTTTTTTTGAGGAGGGATTTTGGGGAGGGGATTTCTGGGGTGAATTTTGGGGGTTTTGGGGCTCCTGACCCACGTAGTGGTCGAGGTCCAGCTGCAGGAAGGTCAGCGAGGGCGGGAGCTGTGGGGGAGGGGCGGGGCGGCGCCAGCGGGGCGGCACCTCCCCACAAAGAGAGACCCTGGGAAAAGGAGAAAAAGTGATTAAAATATCCCAAAATCCACCCAAAATTATCCCAAAAACAGAGAGGATTGGGGGAAAATGGATAATGTGGGGGCACCTCCCCACAAGAGAGAGAACCTGGGGAAAAAGGAGTAAAAATAACCCAAAATTATCCCAAAAACCACCCAAAATTATCCCAAAAACAGAGAGGATTGGGGAAAAATGGATAGTGTGGAGGCACCTCCCCCACAAAGAGAGACCCTGGGGAAAAATGGAGAAAAAGTGATTAAAATATCCCAAAATCCACCCAAAACCAGACGGGATGGGGGGAAAAAATGGGCAAAAAAGTGATAAAAATAACCCAAAAATATCCCAAAAAAACCCCAAAAAATCCCCTAAAATGTTTGGACTCACCGCTGGGCTGGCTCTGGGGGTCGGGGGGCGGCCCCTCCCCCAGCTCCTCCTCCAGCTCCTCCAGCCGCGCCAGCTCCTGCTCGAAGGGGGAGGGGCCGGCGGGGCCCCCCCGGAGCCGCTTGGGGCCCCCCCCGGGGGCGGCCGCGGCCGCTGCGGGGCGCTTGGGAGCCTCCATGGGGCTGCAGGGGAAAAAAAAATGGGAATTTAGGGGGTTGGGAATGTTGGGATTCCCAAATTTCCTCCTCAGAATCCCAAAATTCCCCAATTTCCTCAGTTTGCCTCGAAATCGCCACGAAATTGCCAAGTTTGCACCCAAATTTCCTTAAAATTCCCGAAATTTCCTCACAAAATTCTCCCAATTTCCTATCAAATCCCCCCAAAATTCCCAAATTTTCCCCCAAATTTCACTTAAAATGCCCAAATTTCCTCACAAAATTCTCCCAATTTCCTATCAAAACCCCTCAAATTTTTTCCCCAAATTACCTCACAAAACTCTCCCAATTTCCTATCAAATCCGCCCCAAAATTCCCAAAATTTCCCCCCAAATTTCACTTAAAATGCCCAAATTTCCTCACAAAATTCTCCCAATTTCCCATCAAAACCCTTCAAAATTTCCCCCAAATTTCCCTCAAAATTCCTCCCCAAATTTCCCTCAAATTTTTTCCCCAAATTTCCTCACAAATTTCTCCCATTTTCCCATCAAAACCCCGAATTTCCCAAATTTTCCCCCAAATTTCCCTCAAAATCCTCAAACTCCCAAATTTTCCCCCAAAATCCCCTCAGGGATCCCAAAATCTCCTCAGGGACCCCAAAATTCCCTCAGGGATTTCCAAAATCTCCTCAGAGACCCCAAAATTCCCTCAGAGATTTCCAAAATCTACTCAGGGACCCTAAAATCCCCTCAGGGATTTCCAAGATCCCTCAGGGACCCCCAAAATCTCCTCAGGGACCCCAAAATCTCCTCAGGGACCCCAAAATCTCCTCAGGGACCCCCAAAAATTCCCTCAGGGATTTCCAAAATCTCCTCAGGGATTCCAAAATCTCCTCAGGGACCCCAAAATTCCCTCAGGGATTTCCAAAATCCCCTCAGGGACCCCCAAAATCCCCTCAGTGACCCCAAAATCTCCTCAGGGACCCCAAAATCCCCTCAGGGATTTCCAAAATCTCCTCAGGGACCCCAAAATCCCCTCAGGGATTTCCAAGATCCCTCAGGGACCCCCAAAATCCCCTCAGGGACCCCAAAATTCCCTCAGGGACTTGCAAGATGCCCTCAGGGACCCCAAAATCTCCTCAAGGACCCCAAAATTCCCTCAGGGACCCCAAAATCTCCTCAGAGACCCCAAAATCCCCTGAGGGGCCAAAATCCCCTTAGGACCCCCTCAGGGACCCCCCAAAACCCACTGGAACCCCAAAATCCCCTCGGGGACCCCAGAATCCCCTCAGAGCCCCCCCGCCCCTCACGTCCCCTCACGATTCCCGCGCCGCCTCCGCCTCCCTCATTTTCCTTCCAATCCCCCCAAAACTCCGCCGAGCTCCCATTAAACCTCCTAAAGATTCCATAAAACCCCAAAATTTAAAAAAAACCAACAAAATTCCCTAAATTTACCCTCAGGGACCCTCCGGCAGCTCTGACCCCGCTGAGGATCTCCCGCCAAAGGCGGCACCGCCCCGGAAACGCGCTGTGATTGGTTGGGTTTGGCCCACGGGATTCGTCGCTTCCGGTTCATGGACGCCGCCATTTTACGTACGCTTAGTGGGCTAAGGGGCGCCGCCATGTTGAGAAGGAAACCGAAAGCCCCGCTGTGGGCCGCCATATTGAGAAGGGAAAACCGGAACCGCAGCCGCACAAGCGTGACTTCACCGGAAGTTCCTCATGGGCGCCGCCATATTGAGTGTGGCCTCTCCCATCCCTACCCAAAATTTGGAATAAAATCCCTGAAGATTCCAAAATTTCCGGGATTTGTTCCCCCCTGCCCCCCATAAAAACACGGAGAGACTTTTTAAAATTTAATTTTTTTTTATTGACAGGAATTTCCCCAATCTCCCCCCAAATGTTGGGCGGAGTCACCTGGAAAGAAAATTTTAAAAGGGTTAATTTTAATTCCACTCAAAAATTCAAAAAAATTTCCAGAATTAAATTTTTGGGGCCCCCTCAGACCCTCCCCGCGTGGGGGAGGGGCACAGGAATCCATCAGGGGGGTCAGAGCCCAGTGCTGCCATCATGGGGGGCCCCCACCCAAAAAATCCCAAAATTCCATCCCCAAAACAAAAAAATTCATTTTAACCTGCAAAAATCCAATTTTAACTCAGAAAAATCCCTTTTCACACAAAAAATGCCTTTTTAACCCAGAAAAATTTTTAAACAAAAATAAAAAAATCTTAAAGGCAGTAAAAACTCATTTAAACACACAAAAACAATCTGTTATAAATCAAAAAAAAATCCCTTTAAGCCTCAGAAAATTCTTCTTAACCCAGAAAGAAATGTTAAACCCACAAAAAAATCATTTTAAACACAAAAAGTCTTCTTTAAACCCTGAAAAAAGCCCCTTAAAACCCCCAAAAATCCTCTTTAAACCCAAAAATATTGTCTCAAAAGCTAAAGAAAAATGCTGTTTAAAACCCATAATAATTCCCTTTAAACCCAAAAAAACACTTTTAAAACCCATAAAAATCCCCTTTAAATCCAAAAAAATCCTTTTTAAACCCAAAAAAATCCCCTTTAAACCCCCAAAAAATTCCATTTAAAATTCCCTTTAAATCCAAAAAACATCCCTGTCAAAACCCAAAAAAATTTACTTTTAACCTCAAAAGATCCCCTAAAAATCCCTTTAAAATCCCCTTAAAATCCAAAAAAATCCCCTTAAAAGCCAAAAACCCCTTAAAAGTAAAAGAAAATCCCTTTAAAATCCCCTGAAAACCCAAAAAATTCCTTTTTAATCCCAAAAAATCCCTTTAAAATCCCCTTTAAACTCAAAAGATCCCTTTAAAATCCCATTTAAACCCCAAAAAATCCTTTTTATACCCAAAAAAATCCCCTTTAAACCCAAAAAAATTCTTTTTATACCAAAAAAAATCCCCTTAAAACCCAAACAAAATCCCTTTAAAATCAAAAAAAATCCCCTTTAAACCCCAAAAAAATCTCCTTAAAACCCCAAAAAAATTTTCTTTAAAATCCCTTCTGAACCCCAAAAAATCCCCTTTAAACCCAAAACAAATTTACTTTAAACCCCAAAAAATCCCATTTAAACCCAAAAAAAAACCCTTTAACCCCCCAGAATTTTTTCCCATCCTCCCCCCAGAACTCACATTGATATTTTGAGGTGAATTCCCTGATTTTTTGGTTCTCAATCCTCCTCCTCATCCTCGGCCCCCCCTGCTCCCCCCTGGCCCTTCTTGGCATTCTTGCGCTTGACGCGCCCGGGGCGGCCGCCGCCGTAGGGCGAGCGCAGCGAGAAGTCGATGTGTTTCTGCGAGTCCAGGCGCACGATGAACGACGGGATGTTCACCACCTGCTTCCTCACCCTGCAAATTCCAAATTCCCAAAAAAAACCCGGGGTGAAAACTCCAAAATTTGCATTTTTTACGGCAAAAAATTCCAATTTTACATTGCGCGAAAATCGCTTCTTTCAGAGAAAATCGCTTTTTGTAGAGCAAAAATCACATTTGTGGAATGGATTTTAAGAAGAGAAATAATGCTCAAGAAAGAAAAAAGTCTCAGGAAAGAGAAACCCCAAAAATTTGGGAAGTTTTCCCAAAAATTTAGGAGTTAAAATTCCAAAATTTGGCTTTTTTCTGAGCGAAAATGGCGCTTCTTTTTGGAACAAAAATCACATTTCTGGAAGGGATTTTAGAGGAGAAATAACACTCAGGAAAAAAAAAGATTGAGGAAAGAGAACCTCAAAAATTTGGGAAGTTTCCCCCAAAATTTGGGAGCCAGAATTCTGAAATTTGGGAGTGGGAATTGCAGAATTTGGAGCCGTCGTTGTGCTTCTGCGAGTCCAGGCGCACGATGAACGACGGAATGTTCACCACCTGCTTCCTCACCCTGCAAATTCCAAATTCCCAAAAAAAACCCGGGGTGAAAACTCCAAAATTTGCATTTTTTACGGCAAAAAATTCAAATTTTACATTGCGCGAAAATCGCTTCTATCAGAGAAAATCGCATTTTGTAAAGCAAAAATCACACTTTTGGAAATGATTTTACAGGAGAAATTACACTCAGGAAAGAAAAAGATTGAGGAAAGAGAACCCCAAAAATTTGGCAAGTTTCCCCAAAATTTGGGAGCCAGAATTCTGAAATTTGGGAGTGGGAATTGCAGAATTTGGAATTTAGAGCTGTCGATGTGTTTCTGCGAGTCCAGGCGCGCGATGAACGACGGGATGTTCATCGCCTGCTTTCTCACCCTGCAAATTCCAAATTCCCAAAAAAAAACCCGGGGTGAAAACTCCAAAATTTACATTTTTTATGATTTTTTTGGGGTGTGAAAATCTGCTTTTTCAGAGCAAAAATCGCTTTTTGTAGAGAGAAAATATCTTTTTTTCCAGGGATTTTTTAGTGGAAAAGTGAGATTTATGAGAGAGGAAAATGTTCAAAGAGATTCCCAAAAATTTGGGAAGTTTCCCCTAAAATTTGAGAGTTAAAAATCCCAAAATTTGGGGTTTTTTTACGGCAAAAAAATTCAAATTTTACATTGCGCGAAAATAGCTTCTTTCAGAGCAAAAAAGTCACATTTTTGGAAGGGATTTTAGAGGACAAATTACACTCAAGAAAGAAAAAGACTCAGGGAAGAGAAACCCTAAAAATTTGAGAAGTCCCCCAAAAATTTTGGAGATGAAATCCCAAAAATTGGGTTTTTTATGGCACAGAAATCACTTATTTCAGAGAAAATCGCTTTTTTTTTGGAACAAAAATCACATTTTTGGAAGGGATTTTAAGAAGAAAAGTAACACTCAGGAGAGAAAAAGGTTCAGGAAGAAAAATCCCAAAAATTTGGGAAGTTTCCCCAAAATTTGGGAGTGGGAGTTCCTTAATTTTTCTGAGCAAAATTGCAGTTTTGGGGAAAATTTTAAGAGGAAAAATGAGATTTAAGAGAGAAAAAAAAATCTTGGAAGGAGAATCCCAAATATTTGGGAAGTTTCCCCAAAAACTTTTCACAGTCAGAATTAAAAATTTGCCTTTTTTACTGTATAAAAAAATTTATCCAGAAGAGTTTTCCACACAGATTCCCATAAAAAATTGAGGATAAAACAACAAAATTTGGGACAAAACACCCAAAATTTGGTCCTGGAGCAGGGTGGGAAAATGACAAAAATTAGGAGAAAAAACCAAAATTTGGCATTTAAAACCAAAATTTTGGGATGCAAATCCTCTAAATATTCCCAAATTTACCTAAGAGTCTCTTTCATTGATTCCCAATAAAAAATTGGGGAAAAGAACACAAAAATTTGGGACAAAAAAAGGAAATTTTGGCTCTGGAGTGTTGAGTCACTGCCAAAAAATGACAAAAAATTTAGAAAAATGTGGGTAAAAAACCCCAAAATTTGGGATTTAACCCCAGAATTTTGGGATGCAAATCCTTTAAATGTTCCCAAATTTATCCAGAAAAATTTTCCACACCAATTCCCATAAAAATTTGGGGGAAAAAAAAATTGGGATTAAAAAATCAAAATTTGCGCTCCAGGAGTTTGATGTAGAAATCCTTGAGAAAACGATAAAAATTTGAGGGAAAAACCACAAAAATCAGGGAAAACCAAAAAATTTGGGATTTAACCCCAAACTATTTCTTGCACCCAAAAACGCAGCAATTCCAATACAAAGTTTGGGAAAAAACACAAAAATTTGGGACAAGGAAAATTTGGCTCCAGAGCGCTGAGAGTCGCAGTGAAAAAATGAGAAAAAATTGGCTAAAAACCACAAAATTTGGGATTTAACTCAGAGGTTTGGGATGTAAAACCTTTAAATATTCCCAATAATTATCCAGAAAAGTTTTCCACACCAATTCCCAGAAAAATTTGGGGAAAAAATACTGAAATTTGGGACTAAACAACCAACCTTCACTCAGGGAGTTTGGTGTAAAAATGGGTGGGAAAATGATAAAAATTTGGGGAAAAAAAACCACAAAATTGGTGAAAAACCACAAAATTGGTAATTTAACCCCAAAGTATTTATTGAACCCAAAAATGCAGTGATTCTCATAAAAACGTTTGGGGGGAAAAAAAAAAAAAAAAGACCCAACAAAAATTTGGGTCAAAACAATGAAACTTTGGCTGCGGAGCACTGAGAGTCGCAGTGAAAAAATGAGAAAAAATTGGGTAAAAACCCCAAAATTTGGGATTTAACCCCAGAATTTCAGGATGGAAATCCTCCAAACATCCCAAGATTTATCCAGAAGGGTCTCCCACAATGATTTTCAGAAGAAGTTTGGGGAAAAAATACTGAAATTTGGGATTAAACAACAAAAATTCGCTCTGAAAGTTTGATGTAAAAATGGGTGGGAAAATGATAAAAATTTGGGGGAAAAAGCTACAAAAATCAGGGAAAAACCACAAAATTGGGGATTTAACCCCAAACTACTTTTTGCATACAAAAAATTGCAAATTTGGGGTTTTTTAGTATTTTTTACCTGCAGTTCCCTATGCTTCCCACAGGGGGCGCCCTTCGCAAGGTGTACGGCGCGGCCGCAGTGACCCTTGCCGAATTTTGTGTTGGGTTTTTCCCCAAATTTGGGCTTTTTTCACCCAAATCCGGGGGGTTTTGGCGCTGGCACCCACCGGATGTGGCGCTGGCGGATCAGCACCCGGGCGTGGTGGATGGACTTGGCCAGGCCCAGCTTGAAGACCTGGGTCTGCAGGCGGCGCTCCAGGAAATCCTCGATCTTCAGCCCCAGGATGTAATCCAGCTTCATCTTGCCCTCATCCAGCACCCCGATGCGCACCAGGCGGCGCAGCAGGGCGTTACCTGGGAGAGGTAAAAAATTTGGGGTGAAAACAAGAGATTTGGGGAAAATTTGGGTGAGAAAATGGGAAAAGACGGGGAAAAAACGGGGAAAATTTGTGGAAAAAACCGGGCAAAACACGCGGAAAAACCATGAATAAAAGATGAAAAAAAGTGGAAAAAAATAAGTAAGGAAAAGAAGTGGAAAAGAAAAAGTGGAAAAAAAAATTTAAAAAAAGAAAGTGGAAAAATTAAGTGGAAAGTGAAAAACAATGTAAAAAAAAGAAAGGAGGGATTTTGGGAAATCCATCTTCCCCTCATCCAGCACCCCAATGCGCACCAGGCGGCGCAGCAGGGAGATACCTGGGAGAGGTAAAAAATTTGGGGTGAAAATGAGAGGTTTGGGGAAAATTTGGGTGAGAAAATGGGAAAAGAAGGGGAAAAATTTGTGGAAAAAACCGGGCAAAACACGCGGAAAAACCGTGAAGAAAAGATGAAAACACTGTGGAAAAAGTAAGTGGGAACAATAAGTGGAAAAGAAAAAGTGGAAAAAAAAAATGGGAAAAGAAAGTGGAAAAATTAAGTGGAAAGTGAAAAACAATGTAAAAAAAGAAAGGAGGGATTTTGGGAAATCCAGCTTGCTCCTCATCCAGCACCCCCGATGCGCACCAGGGCGGAGCAGCAGGGCGATACCTGGGGAAAATCAAAAATTTGGGGTGAAAATGAGAGGTTTGGGGAAAATTTGGGTGAGAAAATGGGAAAGAAGGGGAAAAACGGGAAAATTTGTGGAAAAACCGGGCAAAACACGCCGGAAAAACAGTGAAGAAAAGATGAAAAAACTGTGGAAAAAATAAGTGGAAAAGAAAAGTGGAAAAATAATTGGGGGAAAAAAATTGGGGAAAAAAAAATTGGAAAAAAATAAGTGGAAAGTGAAAAACAATGTCGAAAAAAGAAAGGAGGGATTTTGGGAAATTCATCTTGCCCTCATCCAGCACCCCGATGCGCACCAGGCGGCGCAGCAGGGCGATACCTGGGGAAAATCAAAAATTTGGGGTGAAAATGAGAGGTTTGGGGAAAATTTGGGTGAGAAAATGGGAAAAAATGGAAAAATTTGTGGAAAAAACCGGGCAAAACACATGGAAAAACCGTGAAGAAAAGATGAAAAAACTGTGGAAAAAGTAAGTGGGAAAAATAAGTGGAAAAGAAAAAGTGGAAAAAAAAAAGTGGGGAAAAAAAAATTGGAAAAAAATAAGTGGAAAGTGAAAAACAATGTAGAAAAAACAAAGGAGGGATTTTGGGAAATTCATCTTCCCCTCATCCAGCACCCCGATGGGCACCAGGCGGCGCAGCAGGGCGTTACCTGGGAGAGGTCAAAAATTTGGGGTGAAAATGAGAGGTTTGGGGAAAATTTGGGTCAGAAAATGGGGAAATAAGGGGAAAAATTTGTGGAAAAAAACAGGCAAAACACACGGAAAAACCGTGACGAAAAGATGAAAAAACTGTGGAAAAAATAAGTGGAAAAGAAAAAGTGGAAAAGAAAAAGTGGGGAAAAAAATTGGGAAAAGAAAGTGGAAAAAAATAAGTGGAAAGTGAAAAACAATGTAAAAAAAAGAAAGGAGGGATTTTGGGAAATTCATCTTGTCCTCATCCAGCACCCCGATGCTAGCACCAGGCTGGCGCAGCAGGGCGTTACCTGGGAGAGGTCAAAAATTTGGGGTGAAAACGAGAGGTTTGGGGAAAATTTGGGTGAGAAAATGGGAAAAAAATGGAAAAATTTGTGGAAGAAACCGGGCAAAACACGTGGAAAAGCCGTGAAGAAAGGATGAAAAAATGTGGAAAAAAATAAGTCAGAAAAATAAGTGGAAAAGAAAAAGTGGAAAAAAAATTTAAAAAAAAGAAAGTGGAAAAATTAAGTGGAAAGTGAAAAACAATGTAAAAAAAAGAAAGGAGGGATTTTGGGAAATTCATCTTGTCCTCATCCAGCACCCCGATGCGCAGCAGGCGGCGCAGCAGGGAGATACCTGGGGAGAATCAAAAATTTGGGGTGAAAATGAGAGGTTTGGGGAAAATTTGGGTGAGAAAATGGGAAAAAAATGGAAAAATTTGTGGAAAAAACCGGGCAAAACACGTGGAAAAACCGTGAAGAAAAGATGAAAAAACTGTGGAAAAAATAAGTGGAAAAGAAAAAGTGGAAAAAATAATTGGTGGGAAAAAAAATTGGGGAAAAAAAAGTCGAAAAAAATAAGTGGAAAGTGAAAAACAATGTAAAAAAAAGAAAGGAGGGATTTTGGGAAATTCATCTTGCCCTCATCCAGCACCCCAATGTGCACCAGGCGGCGCAGCAGGGTGTTACCTGGGAGAGGTAAAAAATTTGGGGAAATTTGGGTGAGAAAATGAGAAAATAAAGGGGAAAAATGGGGGAAAAATGGGGGAAAAAATGGGCAAAATATGAGAAAAAATAGTGAGAAATGTAAGTGGAAAAACCGTGAAGAAAACATAAAAAATTTGTGAAAAAATAATAAAAAGTGGTAAAAAAAAGTGGGGAAAAAAATGGAAAAAAAAAGTGGGAACAATTAAGTGGAAAGAAAGAAGTGGGAAAGAAATAAGTGGGAAAAAAGTGGGAAAAAAAGAGTGGAAAAAATACAAAATAATAAGTGAGGAAAAAATAAGTGGGAAAAAATATGTAGGAAAAAATAATATGTGGGGGAAAAAATAAGGAAGAAAGAAATAAATGGAAAAAAATAAGTGGAAAAAATAAATGAGAAAAAATAAGTGGGAAAAAAATTGGGGATAAAAGGTGGGAAAAGTGAAGAAAATAGTGGGGAAAAAAAATTGGAAAAAAGAAAGGAGGGATTTTGGGAAATTCATCTTGTCCTTGCCCAGGACTCCAACACGGACCAGGTGGCGTTACCTGGGAGAGGTAAAAATTTTGGGGAAATTTGGGTGAGAAAATGAGAAAAAACAGGGAAAAGAGGAAAAAAAAAAAAAAGGAAAAAAGGAAAAAAATCGGAGAAAAATCAGGAAAAATCGGGAAAAATCAGGGTAAAAAATCGGGGGAAAATCTGGAAAAATGAGGGGAAAATCAGAGGAAAAAATCAGGTAAAAATCGGAGGGAAATCAGGAAAAATCAGGAAACATCAGGTAAAAATCTGGGAAAATCACTGAAAGTTCGGGAAAAGATCAGGAAAAATCAGGAAAGAATCAGGGAAAAAAATCAGGAAAAATCGGGAAAAATAAGGGAAAAATGAGGGGAAAATCAGGGAAAGAAAATCAGGGAAAAATCGGGAAAAACCAGGAAAAAAAACAGGAAAAATGAGGGGAAAACCAGGAACAAAATCGGGAAAAAATTGGGGAAAATGAGGGGAAAATGAGGGAATGAGGGAAAAATCAGGAAATATCAGGAAAAAATCGGGAAAATCAGGGAAAAATCAGGGAAAAATCACGGGAAAAAAAATCAGGTAAAAGTCGGGAAAAATCAGAAAAAAATCGGGAAAAATCAGAAAAACTCACAGAAAAAATCGGGAAAAAATCAGGAAAAGTGAGGGAAAAATCAGGGGAAAATATCAGCGGAAAATCGGGGGAAAAAAAAGGAAAAAATCAGAGAAAAATATCAGAAAAAAGAAAAAAAATCGGGAAAAATTTAAAAAAATCGGGAAAAATCAGAGAAAAATTGGGAAAAATCATTAAAAATCGGGAAAAACGAGGAAAAAATCAGGTAAAAAACCCAGGGAAAATCTGGAAACATCAGGAAAAAATCAGGTGAAAATCAGGAAAAAACAGGGAAAAATCAGAGAAAAACGAGGGAAAAATCAGAAAAAAATTGGAAAAAATCGGGAAAAATTATGAAAAATATCAGGGAAAATCATGAGAAATCGGGAAAAATCAGGGAAAATCAGGAAAAAAAAGTCAGGAAAAAAACAGGGAAAAATCAAGAAAAAATAGGGAAAAATCAGAGAAAAATGAGGAAAAAAACAGGAAATAATCAGAAAAAAGTTGGAAAAAAATCGGGAAAAATCAGAAAAAATCGGGGAAAAATCAGAGAAAAAATCAGGAAAAATCATGAAAAATCAGGGAAAAATCATGGGAAAAAATCAGAAAAAAATCCCCAGGAATGTCAGGGAGTGTCAGGGCAGGAATTTGGGTGGAAAAACTGGAAATTGGAGTTTCCTGACCTTCGAAGAGGCGCTTGGGGTCCTTCTCGTCCAGCGTCAGCAGCTCGCGCGCGGCTTTGCGGATCTTGGCCAGCGTGAACTTCACCCGCCACACCTCCCGCTTGTTCCGCAGCCCATACTCCCCTGAAACCGATCATTTCAATAAATTTTTAATTTTGAATCACACAAAAAAATGTTTTCCCAAAAAAATCCAGTTTTTGTTTAAAAAAATCAGCTTTTCCTTAAAAAAATCCCATGTTTTTTAGGTTAAATATTGGTTTTTCCCCATTCGAAAATTGCTGGTTTGGTATTAAAAATCTCATTTGTTTCTCTTAAAATCCTGGGGGTTTTTACCTTAAAATCCCTGGTTTTATACCTCAAAGAGTTATTTTTTATTTTATAGCCCTCAAAAAAATGTTTTTACCAAAAAAATCAGCTTTTCTTTCAAAAATTCCCAGTTTTTTAGCTTTAATATTGGTTTTTCCCCATTCGAAAATTGCTGGTTTGGTATTAAAAATCTCATTTGTTTCTCTTAAAATCCTGAGGGTTTTTACCTCAAAATCCCTGGTTTTGGTACCTCAAAGAGATACTTTTAATTTTATAGCCCTCAAAAAAATGTTTTTACTGAAAAAATCCAATTTTTCTTTAAAAAAATCAGCTTTTCCTCAAAAACTCCCATGTTTTTTAGCTGTAATATTGGTTTTTCCCCATTCGAAAATTGCTGGTTTGGCATTAAAAATCTCATTTGTTTCTCTAAAAATCCTGGTGTTTTTACCTCAAAATCCCTGTTTTTTGTACCTCAAAGAGATACTTTTAATTTTATAGCCCTCAAAAAAATGTTATCCTAAAAAAAATCCAGTTTTTCTTTAAAAAAATCAGCTTTTCCTCAAAAAACCCCAATTTTTTAGCTTTAATATTGGTTTTTCCCCATTCGAAAATTGCTGGTTTGGTATTAAAAATCTCATTTGTTTCTCTTAAAATCCTGGGGGTTCTTACCTTAAAATCCCTGTTTTTTGTACCTCAAAGGGATATTTTTAACTTTATAGCCCTCAAAGAAATGTTTTTACCAAAAAAATCCAATTTTTCTTTAAAAAAATCAGCTTTTCCTCAAAAATTCCCAGTTTTTTAGCTTTAATATTGGTTTTTCCCCATTCGAAAATTGCTGGTTTGGTATTAAAAATCTCATTTGTTTCTCTTAAAATCCTGGGGGTTTTTACCTCAAAATCCCTGTTTTTTGTACCTCAAAGGGATATTTTTAATTTTATAGCACCCAAACAATGTTTATCCAAAAGAAATCCAGTTTTTCTTTAAAAAAATCAGCTTTTCCTCAAAAAAATCCCATTTCTATTAGCTTAAATATTTTTTTCCACCCCAAAATTGCTGTTTTGACATTAAAAAAATCTCATTTGTTTCTTGTAAAATCCTGGGGGTTTTTTACCTCAAAATCCCTGTTTTTTGTACCTCAAAGAGATATTTTTAACTTTATAGCCCTCAAAAAAATGTTTTTACCAAAAAAAAATAAGCTTTTCCTCAAAACATCCCTGTTTTTTTAGCTTTAATATTGGTTTTTCCCCATTTAAAAATTGCTGGTTAGGTATTAAAAATCTCATTCATTTCCCCTAAAATCTTGAGGTTTTTATCTCAAAACCACTTTTCTTTATACCTCAAAATTCTCTCTTTTTTTTTCAACCTCAACATCTCTTTTTTAAACGTCAAAATCCATTTTTTATACTTCAAAACCTTTTTTCTCATACTTCAAAATCTTAATTTTTCTTCTCATTTTCTCTTAAAAATCCTCTCAAAAATCTCAAATTTTACCCTCAAAAATCTCAATTTCCCCCCTTAAAAATTCCTATTTTCCCCCCAAAAAATCCCTATTTTTCCCCACAAAAATCCCTATTTTCTCCCCCAAAAATTTCTATTTTTTCCTCCAAAAATCCCAGTTTTTCCCACCAAAAATCCCAAATTTCCCTCACCCAAAATCACGTTTTCCCTCCCGCAAAAATCTTAATTTGCCAAAAAAAATCCCAATTTTCCCCCATTAAAACCCCAAATTTTCCCTCAAAAATTTATTATTTTCTGCCGAATCTTCCCAAAATTCACTTTTCCCCCTAAACCACCTTTTTAACCCCCAAAATGGTTTTTTACCCCTAAAATCTTAAGTTTTCCCCTCAGCAAATCCCGTTTTCCCGCCAATTTTACCGATCAGCTTTAACTCCTGGTCGAGTCGCGACTTCTCGAACGGGCGCCGCGGGGTCACGTAGGTCTTGCGACACACCCAGCTCCTCGCCACGGGCATCGCGACTGCAACGGGGCCATATCGCGATATTCAGCAATGCCCAAAATTCCCCCAAAATTCGCGAAATTCCCAAAATTAGCCGCCCCCCCCACAGCACGTGGCGCGCGCTGCGCATGCGCCAACTCCCCGCCCGCCAGGGGGCGCTCGCGTCGCGCGCGCCCCCCTCAGAGCCCCGCGCAGGCCTCAAAGCCTCGCCAAAGCCTCAACCCCGCCGCGAAGCGGCGCCAACGCTGCCGGTAAATCTCGGTAAATCCCGGTGGGCACCGGGAAGGCTCCGGTAGCGGCGGGGAAGCTTTTAAAGGGATCCCGGCAGAGGCAGCGAGCGCGGTCTCACCTCAGTCCCGCCGCGAACGCGTGCACGGAAAGAAAGGCGCGGCCGCCCGCGCCGCTTTATAAACCCCGGTGAGTGAAGCCACGCCCACGTACTCCTCCCAGCCAATCACAGCGCGCGGAGGAGGCGGTCTCGACCAATGAGGGGGCGGAGCGGGCGGATGATAGAGATGAGGAGCGGCCGCGTGGGCGCCGCCATGTTTTCCTGAGGGAGGGGCGGAGCTCGGAGTCCTCCAAGATGAGGCGAGTGGAATTTGGGGGATTTTGGGGATTTTTGGGACATTGAGGGGTCACGCACCTGCCCAGGTGTGTTCCCAAATGTGCCGGCTCTGTGCACTCCCCCATGCCTTTCACTGTCCCAAAATCATCTTTAAAGAAACACCCAAAACTCCCGCCCAAAATCGCCCTAAATCCCCCTCACATCCCTCAGCGTCCCAAACATCCCCCAAAAATCCCGAAAAATCCTCTCAAAATCCCAAAAATGTCACAAAACCCCAAATCCCCCTCAAATCCCCATCCCCATCCCTTGTTGCCATGACAACCGCGATGAGCGCCCGCCCCTCCCCCTTCGGCTGTTGATTGACAGCTCCCTCAGCCAATCAGCGCCCGCTCTGGGCTGGGCGGGACCATTCGCGGGCTCGGCCCGGGGGGAGCCGGGGGCTAGGGGGTCGCCGTCGGTCGCGATCGGTCGCGACAGCGGCGCCTCGGCCGCTCTCCGCACCCGGGGACCCCCCGCGACCCCCCCCACCTTTTGGTGCCGCCCCTCCCCTTTTTCCACCCCCTCTTTGTCCCCCTCCCCTTTATCCCCCTCCCCCGGAATTCCCGGTTTTCCAAGCTTTTTTTTTTTCCTTATTTTTCCCGTTTTCCCCTCGTTTTTTCCCCTCCCTTAAATTCACCTTTTTGCCTCTTCAATCCCCCTTAAACCCCGCCCTAAATTCCCTTTTTTCCCCGGTTTTGCCCCATTTCCCTCCTTTTTTCCCATTTTCCTCATTTTTCCCTTTTTTCCTCCATTTTCTCTCCTTTCCCCTTCAATCCCCATTTCCCTCCTTTATTTCCTTTTCTCCATTTCCCTTGTTTCATTCTCCTTTTTTCCCTATTCCCTCCCCGTTAAAATCCCTTCCCCCATTTTCCCCCAATTTCCCATTATTTAATTCCCTATTTATTTCACATTTTTCCCTCCTTTAGTTGCCTTTTTTTTCAGTTTTCCCCATTTTTACCCATTTTTCCCCCATTAAATTCCCAATTTTCCACCATTTTCCCCTCAGTTAATTTCCTCTGTTTCCCGTTTTCCCCCATTTTTCCCCCATTAAATTCCCTCATTTTCCTCCTTTTTTTTTCCCCAAAATTTTCCCCCAAATTTCCCCCCCAAAAATTTCCCGCCCCTCCCCCCATGCCCCATCCCTCCCTGACCCCTCCCCCCACCCTGTAAAGGGGCGGGGCTTTGAGGATGCGGGGCGTGGCCTCCTTCGTCCCCTTGGCTCCTCCCCCGTGGCCCCGCCCTCTTTACCCCTACCTGATTGGCTCCTCCCTTCTTGGCCCCGCCCCTTTTTACCCCTCCCTGATTGGCTCCTCCTTCCTTTGCCCCGCCTCCTTAGGCCCCGCCCTTTGTTACCCCTCCCTGATTGGCTCCTCCCTCCTTGGCCCCGCCCCTTTTACCCCTCCTGATTGGCTCCTCCTCCGTGGCCCCGCCCCTCTGGCCCCTCCCCCGCTGCTGGTGGCCGCCATGGCCTCGCTGGGACCCCCGGAGCGCTGGGGGGCGCCCCGACCCGCGGTGAGTGATCGATTATCGGCTATTGATCGCTATCGGCTGCCGAGCACCGGTTATTGGTTATTGATCGGTATTGGTTATCGATTATCGATCGGGGATCAGTTATCAGGTGTCAATTATCGATTGGGGATCGGTTATTGATCGGTATTGGTTATCGATTATCGACCGAGGATCGGTTATCGGGTGTCAGTGATCGATTTGGGATCGGTTATTGATTGGTATTGGTTATCGATTATTGATCAGGGATCGGTTATTGGGTGTCAGTGATCGATTGGGGATCGGTTATTGATCGGTATTGGTTATCGATTATCGATCGGGGATCAGTTATCAGGTGACTGTGATCGATTGGGGATCAGTTATTGATCGATATTGGTTATCGATTATCGATCGGGGATCGGTTATTGGGTGTCAGGTAGCGGTGAGTGATCGATTATCGATTATTGATTGATATTGGATATTCATTATCGCTTATCTATCAATTATCGGGTGTCAGTGATCGATTGGTGATCGGTTATTGATTGGTATTGGTTATCGATTATCGATTGGGGATCGGTTATTGATTGGTATTGGTTATCGATTATCGATTGGGGATCGGCTGTTGGGTGTCAGGTAGCAGTGAGTGATTGATGACTGATTATTGATTGGTATTGACTATTGATTATCTATCGCTTGTCGATGAGTATTGGTTATTGATTATCGATTGGGGATCAGTTATTGATTATCGGGTATCAGTTATCAATCAGCAGGTGTCGGCTCCCGGGTATCAGCTATTGATTAGCAAGTATCAGCTGTCAATTATCTATTGCTTATCGATTATTGATTGGGGATCGATTAGCAGTACTGGTTAGAGGCTTATTGATTAGAGGCTATCGACTATCGGTTATAGACTAGCGAGTATTGATCAGCAGGTATTGGTTCTTGATTATCGGGTATCAGTTACCAGGTACCAGCTATTGATTATCAGGTATCGATTATTGATTATTGATTATTGATCGGGTACCACTGAGCGAGTTTTGGTTATCGGGTGTTGGGTATTGATTAGCGGGCACTGGTTATCAGCTGTCAGCTATTGATTATCGGATATTGATTTTTCAGCTATTGATTATCGGTTATTGATTATCCGTTATTCATTATCGGTTATTAATTAGCAGCTACTGATTATCAGGTGTGGAGCATCAGTTATTGATTATCGGCTATTAATTATCAGGTATTGATTAGGGATTATTGATTATCGGTTATTGATTACGGGTTATTGATTATGGGTTATTGATTACCAGCTATCGATTATCAGGATGTTTTGCCCTGCTGTCCGTCTGTCCATCCCCATCTCCCTCTGTCCCCCAAATCCCCAAATTTCCCCAAAAATCCCAAATTTTCCCCATTTTTCCCCATTTTTCCCATTTGTTTTCCGACTTTTCTCCATTTTTTCCAAATTTTTCCCATTTTTTCCGTTTTTTCTCCCATTTTCCCATTTTTCCCATTTTTTCCCATTTTTCCCCATTTTTTCCCATTTTCCCATTTTTCCCCATTTTTCCAATTTTTTTCTGACTTTCCCGCATTTTTTCCATTTTTTCTCATTTTTCCCCATTTTTCTCCCATTTTTCACTCAATTTTCCAATTTTTTCCCATTTTTCCTATTTTTTCCATTTCTCCCCATTTATTCCCCATTTTTCCCCGTTTTTCCCTTTTCCCCATTTTTTCCCATTTTCTCTCGTTTTTTCCCATTTTTCTCCCATTTTCCCCATTTATTCCCCATTTTTTTCCATTTATTCCCCATTTTTCTCCCATTTTTCACTCATTTTTCCCTGTTTTTTCCCCATTTTTCCCCATTTTCCCCATTTTTCTCCCATTTTTCACTCATTTTTCCCTGTTTTTCCCATTTTTCCCCATTTATTCCCCATTTTCCCCATTTTTCCCCATTTTTCCCATTTTTTTCCATTTTTCACTCATTTTCCCCATTTTTCCCCCATTTTTCTCCATTTTTCTCCATTTTTTCCCCCATTTTTCCCGTTTTTCCCGTTTTTCCCATTTTCCCCATTTTTCTCCATTTTTCTCCATTTTTTCCCCATTTTTCCCCATTTTTTCCCTTTTTTTTCCATTTTTCACTCATTTTCCCCATTTTTCCCCATTTTTCCCCATTTTTCCCCATTTTTCCCCTTTTTCCCCTTTTTTCCCATTTTTTCCCATTTTTCTCCCATTTTTCACTCATTTTTCCCTGTTTTTTCCCATTTTTCCCCATTTATTCCCCATTTTTCCCCATTTTCCCCATTTTTTCCCATTTTTTCCCATTTTTTTCCATTTTTCCCATTTTTCCCCATTTTTTCCCTTTTTTCTCCCATTTTTCCCCATTTCTCCCATTTTCCCCCATTTTTCCCCATTTTTCTCCATTTTTTCCCCATTTTCCCCGTTTTTCCCATTTCTCCCCATTTATTCCCTATTTTTCCCCATTTTTCCCCATTTTTTTCACATTTTTTTCCATTTTTCTCTCATTTTTCCCATTTTTCTCCCATTTTTCCCCATTTTTCCCATTTTTCCCATTTTCCCGTTTTTCCCATTTTTCCCATTTCTCCCATTTATTCCTATTTTTCCCCATTTTTCCCATTTTTTTCACATTTTTTCCATTTTCACTCATTTTTTCCCATTTTCTCCCATTTTTCCCCATTTTTCCCCATTTTTCTCCATTTTTCCCCATTTTCCATTTTTCCCATTTTTCCCCATTTTTCCCCATTTTTTTCCCATTTTTTTCCATTTTTCACTCATTTTTTCCCATTTTTTTCCATTTTTCACTCATTTTTCCCCATTTTTTCCCCATTTTCCCCCGTTTTTTCCCTTTTCCCCCGTTTTTCCCTTTTCCCCATTTTTTTCCCTTTTTTCCCCATTTTTCTCCCATTTCCCCCCGTTTTTTCCCCATTTCCCCCCATTTTCTCCCCGTTTTTCCCCGTTTTTTCACTTTTTTCCCGTTTTCCCCGTTTTTCTCCCCGTTTCCAGGCGCCCCCCCCCATGGGCCGGGGGCCGCTCCCGCCCCCCTCGGCCGCGCTGCTCCTCTCGTGCTCGGGGCTCGTGGCCTTCGTCCTCCTCCTCCTCACCTGCCTGTGCTGCAAGCGCGGCGACCTGGGCTTCAAGGTGAGACCCACATACCCGAAATCCACCCCAAAAACACCCAAAAACCCCGAAATTCACAACAAAAACAACGAAATCCCGAAAATTCACCCCAAAAACACCAAAAACCCGGGAATTCACACCAAAAACAACGAAATCCTGAGAATTCAACCCAAAGAACCCTGAAATCCCGAAAATTCACCTCAAAAAACCCAAAAACCCCGAAATTCACACCAAAACCACCGAAATCCTGAAAATTCACCTCAAAAACAACGAAATCCCGAGAATTCACCCCAAAACCCCCGACATTCACACCAATAACAACGAAATCCTGAAAATTCACACCAAAATCCTGAAAATTCACCCCAATAACCCCAAAATTCTTTAAAATCCACCCCAAAAACACCAAAAACCCCGAAATTCACACTAAAAACAACGAAATCCTGAGAATTCACCCCAAAGAACCCTGAAATCCCGAAATTCACCTCAAAGAAACCCAAAAACCCCGAAATTCAACCAACAACAACGAAATCCTGAAAATTCACACCAAAATCCTGAAAATTCACCCCAAAAACACCATAATTCACTCCAAAAACCCAAAATCCTGAGAACTCACCCCAAAAACACCGAAAGCTCAAAATTCACACCAAAACAACGAAATCCTGAAAATCCATCCCAAAAACCCCAAAATTCACCCCAAAAACCCCAAAATTCACCCCAAAACCCCAAAATCCTGAGAATTCACCCCAAAACACCAAAAACTCCGAAATTCACACCAAAACCCCCAAATTTCACCCCAAAACCCTGAAATGCCTAAATTCACCTCAAAAACACCAAAACTCTGAAATTCACACCAAAAACAACGAAATCCTGAAAATCCACCCCAAAAAACACCAAAAACCCCGAAATTCAACCAAAAACAATGAAATCCTGAAAATTCACCCCAAAAACCCCAAAATTCGCCCCCAAAACCCCAAAATCCTGAGAATTCACCCCAAAACCACCGAAAACTCCAAAATTCACACCAAAAAAGCAAATTCCACCCCAAAAACACCAAAAACTCCAAATTCACACCAAAAACCCCAAAATTCACCCCAAGAACCCTGAAATCCCTGAAATTCACACCAAAACAACGAAATCCTGAAAATTCACACCAAAATCCTGAAAATTCACCCCAATAACCCCAAAATTCTTTAAAATCCACCCCAAAACACCAAAAACCCCGAAATTCACACTAAAAACAAACGAAATCCTGAGAATTCACCCCAAAGAACCCTGAAATCCCGAAATTCACCTCAAAGAAACCCAAAACCCCGAAATTCAACCAACAACAACGAAATCCTGAAAATTCACACCAAAATCCTGAAAATTCACCCCAAAAACACCATAATTCACTCCAAAAACCCAAAATCCTGAGAACTCACCCCAAAAACACCGAAAGCTCAAAAATTCACACCAAAAACAACGAAATCCTGAAAATCCATCCCAAAAACCCCAAAATTCACCCCAAAAACCCCAAAATTCACCCCAAAAACCCCAAAATCCTGAGAATTCACCCCAAAAACACCAAAAACTCCGAAATTCACACCAAAACCCCCAAATTTCACCCCAAAAACCCTGAAATGCCGAAAATTCACCTCAAAAACACCAAAAACTCTGAAATTCACACCAAAAACAACGAAATCCTGAAAATCCACCCCAAAAAACACCAAAAACCCCGAAATTCAACCAAAAACAATGAAATCCTGAAAATTCACCCCAAAAACCCCAAAATTCGCCCCCAAACCCCAAAATCCTGAGAATTCACCCCAAAACCACCGAAAACTCCAAAATTCACACCAAAAAAGCAAATTCCACCCCAAAAACACCAAAAACTCCGAAATTCACACCAAAACCCCAAAATTCACCCCAAGAACCCTGAAATCCCTGAAATTCACCCCAAAAACAATGAAATCCGGAAAATTCACCCAAAACCGCAAATTTCACATCAAAACCCCAAAATCCTGAAAATTCACCCTAGAAAAACAAAATCCCCGAAATTCACTCCAAAAACACCAAAATCCCCAAACTTCACCCCAAAAACACCAAAATCTCCAAAATTCACTTCAAAAAATTCTAAATACTATAAAAATTTCACCCCAAAACCCCGAAATTCACCCCAAAAACACCTAAAATTAAAAAAAAAAAACCAAAAAATTAAATCCCAAAAATTCCCAGGAATTCCCAAATTCCCTAAATTTCGCCCCCCAGGAGTTCGAGAACCCCAAAGGTGCCGAAAATCCCCAAAAAATCCCCAAATAATTGTTTAAAAATTCCCAAAAAATAAAAAAATAATCCCAAAAAATTCCCAAAAATTCCCAAAATTTCCAAATTTCTCCCCAGGAGTTCGAGAACCCCGAGGGCGACTCCGATTCCTGGGAATTTTCGGCCTCCAAAAATCCCCAAAAAAATGACCTAAAAAATCCAAAAAAATTTCCAAAAAATTCAAAAAATTCCCAAAAAATTCCCAAAAATTCCAAAATCCCAAATTTCCCAAAATCTCCCGAATTTTCCCCAAAATTTCTCCCCAGGAGTTCGAGAACCCCGAGGCCGACGCCAATTCCTGGGAATTTTCAGCCCCCCAAAATCCCAAAAAATGACCTAAAAATCCAAAAATTTCCAAAAATTGAAAAAATTCCCAAAAATTCCCAAAAATTCCAAAATCCCAAATTTCCCAAAATCTCCCGAATTTTCCCAAAATTTCTCCCCAGGAGTTCGAGAAGCCCGAGGTCGACGCCGATTCCTGGGAATTTTCGGCCCCAAAAATCCCAAAAAATCACCTAAAAATTCAAAAATCCCAAAAAACTCCCAAAAATTCCCAAAATTCCCAAAATTTCCCAAAATCTCCCGAATTTTCCCCAAATTTTCTCCCCAGGAGTTCGAGAACCCCGAGGGCTTATCGCCGATTCGGGGGGAATTTTCAGACCCCAAAATTAAAAAAAAAATCACCTAAAAATTCAAAAATATTCCAAAAAACTCCCAAAAATTCCCAAAATTCCCAAAATTTCCCAAAATCTCCCGAATTTTCCCCAAATTTTCTCCCCAGGAGTTCGAGAAGCCCGAGGCCGACGCCGATTCCGGGGGAATTTTCGGCCCCCAAAAATCCCAAAAAAATCACCTAAAAATTCAAAAAAATTTTTAAATCCCAAAAACTCCCAAAAATTCCCAAAATTTCCCAAAATCTCCCGAATTTTCCCCAAAATTTCTCCCCAGGAGTTCGAGAACCCCGAGGGCGACGCCGATTCCTGGGATTTTTCGGCCCCCAAAAATCCCAAAAAAATCACCTAAAAATTCAAAAAAAATTTTTTTAATCCCAAAAAACTCCCAAAAAATTCCCAAAATTCCCAAAATTTCCCAAAATCTCCCGAATTTTCCCCAAAATTTCTCCCCAGGAGTTCGAGAACCCCGAGGGCGACGCCGATTCCGGGGAATTTTCGGCTCCTGCCGAGGATTTTTCCTCCTCCCCCCCCCCCCCCCGAGGTGTTCGTGGTGCCCTGGAGCCGCCCCCGGGTAGGAAATTTGGGGAAAAAAACGGAAAATCGGGCAAAAAATTAAAAAAATTAAAAATGGGGATTTGGGGGGAAAAATGGGAAAAATTTGGGGGAAAATGGGGGAAAATTGGGAAAAAAAATTGGGATTTTTGGGGGAAAATTGGGGGAAAAATGGGATTTTTGGAGGGGAAAAATTTGAGATTTTTAGGGGAAATTTGGAAGAAATTGAAGAATGGGATTTTGGGGGAAAAGCAGGAAAAAAATGGGATTTTTGGGAGGAAAAATGGAATTTTGGGGGAAAATTGGGGGTTTTGGGGGAGAAAAATGAGAAAATTGGGAAAAAATAAAAATTTGAAAGTGGGAACGTGGAGGAAAAAAATGGGGAAAATTGGGGAAAATGGGATTTTTTGTGGGGAAAATGGAAAATTTGGGAATTTTGGGATGGAAAATTCGGGATTTTTGGGTGGAAAATTAGGAATTTTGGAGTTGAAAATTTGGCATTTTGGGGGTGAAAAATTTGGGATTTTGGGGTGGAAAATTTGGGAATTTTGGGGTGGGAAATGCGGGATTTGGGATGGAAAATTCCGGGTTTTGGGGTGGAAAAATCGGGAATTTGAGAGAAAATTTGGGAATTTTGGGGTAGAAAATTTGGGATTTTTGGGTGGAAAATGGGGATAAAAATGGGAAAATTGGGAAAAAAATTAAAAATTTGAAAGTGGGAATGTGGAGGAAAAAAATGGGGAAAATTGGGGGAAATGGATGATTTTTTTTGTGGGGAAAATGGGGGAAATGGGAGAAAATGTGAATTTTGGGATGAAAAAAGTGAATTTTGGGTGGAAAAATTGGGATTTTGGGAGGAAAAATTCGGGAATTTGAGGGGAAAATTTGGGAATTTTGGGTGGGAAATTCGGGATTTTGGGATGGAAAATTCGGGACTTTGAGGGGGAATTTTCAGCATTTTGGGGTGGAAAATTTGGGATTTTTGGGGTGCAAAAAGTGAATTTTGGGTCGAAAAATCGGGATTTTTGAGGTGGGAAAATTCGGGGATCCGAGAAGAAATTTTCAGCATTTTGGGGTGGAAAAATTGGGAATTTTGGGTGGGAAATTGGGGATTTTTGGGGTGAAAATTCGGAATTTTAGCTCCGCAGCGCCGGGGCTGAGGCGGAGCCAGCTCAGCTTCCTGCAGGAGATCGGCAGCGGCTGGTTCGGCAAGGTCGGGACATTTCGGGAAACTTCGGGAATTTTCGGGAATTTCCGGAGGAAATTCGCCAATTTCCGGCAATTTTCGGCAATTTCCGGCAATTTCCGGCAATTTTTCGGGAATTTCCGGCAATTTCCGGGAACTTTTCGGGAATTTCCGGCAATTTTCGAGAATTTTCGGGAAATTTCGGGAATTTCCGGGAATTTTCGGAGGCAATTCGCCAATTTCCGAGAATTTCCGAGAATTTCCGGGAATTTCCGGGAATTTCCGGGAATTTTTCGGGAATTTCCGGCAATTTTTGGGAAATTTCGGGAAATTCCGGTAATTTTCGGGAATTTCCGGCAATTTTCGGGGGAAATTCGGAAATTTTCGGGGATTTTGAGATGGTTTGAGAGAAAAATTTGGGAATTTGGGGGAAGAATTTCGTGATTTTGGGAGGAATTTTGGGGAAAATTTGGGAATTTCTGGGGAAATTCGGAATTTGGGGGAGGAATTTTGGATGATTTTTAAGGGGTTGGGAGGAAAATTTGGGAATTTGGGGAGGGGGAATTGGGAATTTTGGGGGAAAACTTGGGAATTTTAAGGGAATTTTGGGGGGATTTTGGGGTGGTTTGGGAGGAAAATTTGGGAATTTCAGGGGAAATTTGGGGAAAATTTGGGAATTTTGGGAAGGGATTTTGGGGGATTTTGGAGAATTTTTGAGGCGGTTTGGGAGGAAAAATTGGAAATTTGGGTGGAATTTTTTCTGGTTTTAATGCGAATTCTTGTTGTTTTTAATGGGATTTTTTTTTGTTTTATTGTAATTTTTGGGACGTTTTTAATGAGTTTTTGTTGTTTTATTGGGAATTTTGGGAGGCTGTTAATGCGATTTTTGGAGGTTTTTAATGGGATTTTTGGAAGTTTTTAATGGGTTTTTTGGTTTTATTGGGATTTTTGGGAGGTTGTTCATGGGATTTTTTCGGGAGATTTTTAATTCATTTTTGAGGTTTTAAACGGAATTTTTTGACGTTTTCAATGGGATTTTTGGGAGATTTTAAATGGGATTTTTCAAGATTTTTAATGGGATTTTTGAGGTTTTTAATGGAATTTTTTTATCTTATTAATGGGCTTTTTTGGGAGGTTTTTAACGGGATTTTTTTCTGTTTTAATGGAATTTCGGGGCTGTTTTTAACGGGATTTTTTTATTTTATTGGGATTTTGGGTTTATTTTATGGGATTTTTTTTTTTTTTGTTTTAATGGAATTTTGGGGGTTTTTTGATCGGATTTTTTTCCCGGATTTTATTTTTTGGGAATTTTGTGATTTTTAGGTCTCCAGGTGATCCTGGGGAGCTAAGGGGGATTTTTTGGGAGGTTTTAACGGATTTTTGGTTTTTATTGTAATTTTGGAACGCTTTAAATGAGAATTTTTGTTGTTGCTTTATTGGGATTTTTGGGAGGTTGGTAATGGGATTTTGGGGAGATTTTTAATGGGATTTTTTGGAGATTTTTAATGGGATTTTTGGGAGATTCTTAATGGGACTTTTTGGAGATTTTAATGGGATTTTTCTACGTTTTCAATGACATTTTTTGAGGTTTTTAATGGGATTTTTTGGTTATTTTAACGGGATTTTTTTTGTTGTTGTTGTTTTAATGGGATTTCGGGCCGTTTTTAACGGGATTTTTAATTGGGATTTTGGGAGGTTGTTAATGGAATTTTTGAGGTTTTTAACGGGATTTTTGGGGTTATTTTAACGGGATTTTTTTTTTGTTTCTTTTAAAGGAATTTCAGGACTGTTTTTAACGGGATTTTTTTTGTTTAAATGAGATTTTGAGGGTTCTCTTTGACGGAATTTTTTTCCGGATTTTATTTTTTGGGGGTTTTGTGGTTTTTGGGTCCACAGGTGATCCTGGGGAGCCGCGGGGGCTCGGGGGATTTTTGGGGTTATTTTAACAGGATTTTTTTGTTTTAATGGGATTTTTTGGGGATTTTGGGAGGGTTTTGGCGGATTTTTTTCCTGGATTTTATTTTTTTGGGGGTTTTGTGGTTTTGGGTCCGCAGGTGATCCTGGGGGAGCTGCGGGGGGCTCGGGGGATTTTTTGGGTTATTTTAACAGGATTTTGGGGTTATTTTAACGGGGATTTTTTTTGTTTTAATGGGATTTTTGGGATTTTTGGGAAGTTTTTGGCGTTATTTTTCCCGGATTTTATTTTTTGGGGGTTTTGTGAGTTTTTGGGTCCGCAGGTGATCCTGGGGAGCTGCGGGGCTCGGGAGATTTTTTGGGTTATTTTAACGGGATTTTTTTGTTTTAATGGGATTTTTTGGGATTTTGGGAAGTTTTTGGCGTTATTTTCCCCGGATTTTATTTTTTTGGGGGTTTTGTGGTTTTTGGGTCCGCAGGTGATCCTGGGGAGCTGCGGGGGGGCTCGGGGATTTTTTGGGGTTATTTTAATGGGATTTTTTTGTTTTAATGGGATTTTTTGGGATTTTTGGGAGGGTTTTGGCGGGATTTTTTCCCGGATTTTATTTTTGGGGGTTTGTGGTTTTGGGTCCGCAGGTGATCCTGGGGAGCTGCGGGGCGCCCGGCCCCGCCCAGGTGGTGCTGAAGGAGCTGCGGGCGGGGCCGGGACCCCCGAGAGGCGCCGGTTCCTGGCCGAGGCCGAGCCCTACAGGTACCCTAAACGTCCCGAAATGTCCCAAAACACCCCAAATCACCCCGAAAACACCCCGAAAACACCCGAAAACGCCCCAAAACCACCCCGAAAACACCCCAAAACACCCCAAAAACACGTGAAAACAACCAAAACACCCCAAAACAACCCAAAAACACCCAATCCCACCCAAAATGTCCCAAAATAACCCAAATACACCCCAAAAACAACCCAAAGACACCGAAATTACCCAAAACCACCCAAAAACACCCCAAAATGTCCCGAAACCACCCGAAATTACCCAAAACACCCAAAAACACCCCGAAATTACCCTAAATATCCCAAAAGCACACCAAAAACACCCAAATGTCCCAAAATATCCCAAAACCGCCCAAAAACACCCCAAAAACAACCCAAAAACACCCAAAAACACCCAAACCCACCCAAAATGTCCCAAAATATCCCCAAAACGCCCAAAAACACCCCAAAACACCCCAAAACCACCGGAAATAATCCAAAACACCCCAAAACACCCAAAAGCACCCCGAAAACACCCAAAAACACCCAAAAACACCCCCGAAAACACCCAAAAACACCCAAAAACACCCCTGAAAACACCCAAAAACACCCCAAAACACCCCCGAAAACACCCAAAACACCCCAAAAACACCCTAAAATGTCCCAAAATATCCCCAAAACGCCCAAAAGCACCCAAAAACACCCCCAAAACCACCGAAAATAACCCAAAACACCCCTAAAAACACCCAAAAGCACCCCGAAAACACCCAAAACACCCAAAAACACCTCGAAAACACCTAAAAACACCGAAAACACCCAAAACACCCAAAAACATCCCAAAAACACCCAAAATGTCCCCAAATATCCCCAAAACACCCAAAAGCACCCAAAAACATCCCAAAACCACAGGAAATAACAAAAAACGCCCCAAAACAACCAAAACTCCCGAAAACACCCAAAAGCACCCAAAAACATCCCAAAAGACACCAAAAACACCGAAAAACACCCAAGAAACACCCAAAATATCCCAAAAACACCCCGAAATTACCCTAAACACCCAAAAAACACCCTCAAATTACCCAAAATATCCCTAAAGCACCCCAAAACACCCCAAACACCCCAAAACACACCAAAAACACACCAAAACGCCTAAAATGTCCCAAAATATCCCCAAAACGCCCAAAAACACCCCAAAATACCCCAAACCACCGGAAATAACCCAAAAAACACCCCCGAAAACACCCAAAAGCACCCAAAACATCCCAAAGACACCGAAAAACACCCAAAAACACCCAAGAAACACCCCAAAATATCCCAAAACACCCGGAAATTACCCAAACACCCAAACCCACCCGAAATTCTCTAAATATCCCAAAAGCACTACAAAAACACCCAAAAACACCCCCAAAAACAGCTAAAATGTCCCAAAATATCCCAAAACGCCTAAAAACACCTAAGAAACACCCCAAAACACCCCCAAAACACCCTAAATGTCCCAAAATATCCCAAAACATCCCCAAAACCCCCCAAAAACACCGAAATGCCTCAAAATACACCAACCCCCCAAAAACACCCCAAAACACCGAAAAACTCCCAAAAACACCCCAAAATCACCAAAAACACCGGAAATAACCCAAAAACTCCCAAAATAACCCGAAATTACCCAAAATATCCCAAAAGCACTAAAAACACCCCAAGAACACCCCAAAAACACCCAAAAACCCGAAAACACCCAAATTAACCCAAAAAAACGCCCAAAATAACCTGAAAAACGCTGG
Organism: Luscinia luscinia; assembly: GCA_034336685.1. Classification (NCBI taxonomy): domain Eukaryota; kingdom Metazoa; phylum Chordata; class Aves; order Passeriformes; family Muscicapidae; genus Luscinia; species Luscinia luscinia. Next base: position 75,562 of record JAKWBO010000079.1, on the reverse strand, counting down.
AAATAACCCAAACTACCCGAAATACCCCAAAATAACCCAAAATACCCAAAAATATACACCAGAAAATTGGCATTTTTGGGGTCCCTGGAGGGAATTCCGGGTGGATTTTGGGTGAAATTCGGCAAATTTTGGGTGAAATTTTGGGATTTTTGGGGTTCCCGGAGAGGATTTCGGGTGGAATTCTGTAATTTCTGCTCCGAATTTGGGGATTTTGGGGTGAAATTCGGGAATTTTTTTTGTGGGATTTCGGATTTTGGGGTCCCGGGAGGGAATTCCGGGTGGGTTTCGGGTGTAATTCGGGAATTTTGGGTGAAATTCGGGATTTTTTGGGTGAAATTTTGGGATTTTTGGGTTTCCCGGAGAGGATTTCGGTGGAATTTTCGGTGAAATTCTGAAATTTCTGCTCCAAATTTGGGGATTTTCAAATGGAATTTCGGATTTTGGGGTCCCTGGAGGGAATTTCGGGTGGGTTTCGGGAGCAATTAGGGAATTTTGGGTGAAATTCGGGAATTTTGGGTGAAATTCGGGATTTTTAGGTGAAATTTTGGGATTTTTTGGCTTCCTGGGAGGATTACTGGTGGAATTTTCAGGTGAAATTCGGGGATTTCTGCCCCTAATTCGGGGATTTTGGGGTGAAAATTGGGATTTCTGGGGTCCCTGGGAGGGAATTTTGGGTGGATTTTGGGTGAAATTCGGGAATTTTGGGTGAAATTTGGGGTTTTTTGGGTTTCCCGGAGAGGATTTCGGGTGGAATTTTCGGGTGAAATTCTGAAATTTCTGCTCCAAATTTGGGGATTTTCAAATGGAATTTCGATTTTGGGGTCCCTGGAGGAATTTCGGGTGGGTTTCGGGAGCAATTAGGGAATTTTGGGTGAAATTCGGGAATTTTGGGTGAAATTCGGGATTTTTAGGTGAAATTTTGGGATTTTTGCGGTTCCCGGAGGGGATTTCGGGTGGAATTTTCGGGTGAAATTCTGAAATTTCTGCTCCGGATTTGGGGATTTTCGGGTGGAAATTTTGGGATTTTTTGAGGTCCCCGGGAGGGAATTTATTGTGGATTTTGGGTGAACTTCGGGAATTTTGGAAATTCGAGGATTTTTTAGATGAAATTTTGGAATTTTTGCGGTTCCCAGAGAGGATTTCGGGGGGAATTTTCGAGTGAAATTCTGAAATTTCTGTCTCGAATTTGGGGATTTTCAGATGGAATTTCGATTTTGGGGTCCCTGGAGGGAATTTCGGGTGGGTTTCGAGTGTAATTCGGGAATTTTGGGTGAAATTTGGGGATTTTTGGGGTTCCAGGACCCTGCGCCACCCGAACCTGCTGCGGTGCCTCGGGGGGTGCCGGGAGCGCCCCCTGCTGCTCGTCATGGAGTACTGCCAGATGGTGAGGGCGGAATTTGGGAATTTTGGGGAAATTTGGGGAATTTTGGGAATTTTGGGAATTTTGGGGGGGTCCTTGGCGGGGAGTTGAGGGAAAATCCGGGTAATTTGGGAGGATTTTTGGGGAAAATTGGGGGATTTTAGGGGGAAATTTGGGAGATTTTGGGACGTTTTGTGTTGATTTTGGGTTAATTTTGGATAACTTTTGGGTTAATTTTGGGTTAATTTTGGTGGGTTTTGGGCTGGTTCTTGTGGTGATTTTTGGGTTAATTTTGGGTAATTTTTGGGTTAATTTCGGATGATTTTTGGGTTAATTTTGGGTGATTTTTGGGTTAATTTCGGATGATTTTTGGGTTAATTTTGTGTTTATTTTGGGACGTTCATTGGGATTTTTAATTCTAATTTCGGGGTGTCATTTTGGTGGGTTTTGTGTTAATTTTGGGTTATTTTCGGGCTAATTTTGTGTTAGTTTTGAGTTAATTTTGGATAAATTTTGGGTTCATTTTGGGTTCATTTTGTGCTAATAGTCTGTTAACTTTGAGTTCATTTTAGTTTAACGTTGGGATGTTAATTGGAATTTTTTTATTCTAATTTTGGGGAGTCATTTTGTTGTTTTCTATGTTAATTTTGGATAAATTTTGGGTTCGTTCATTTTGGGTTCATTTTGGATTAATTTTGGGTAAACTTCGTGTCAATTTTATGCTAATTTCTGGTTAATTTTGGAAAAATTTTGTGTTAATATTGTGCAAATTTTGGGTTAATTTTGGAAAAATTTTGTGTTAATATTGTGCAAATTTTGGGTTAATTTTGGATAAATTTTGTGTTAATTTTCTGCAAATTTTGGGTTAATCTTGGATTAATTTTGTGATAATTTTGGATTTGTTTAGGGTTAATTTTGGACTAATTTTGGGTTCATTTTGGGTTAAATTCGGGTTAATTTAGGGTTAATTTTGGGTTCATTTCCGGATTTCTCCCCCCTCCCCCAGGGTGACCTGAAGCAAATTCATTTTGGGTTCATTTCGGGTTAATTTTGGGTTAATTTTGAGTTCATTTCGGGTTAATTTTGGCTTCATTTCGGGTTCATTTCGGGTCAATTTTGGGTTAATTTTGAGTTCATTTCGGGTTAATTTTGGGATAATTTTGTGCTAATTTCGGGTTAATTTTGAGTTAATTTTGGGCTGATTTCGGGTTAATTTTGGGTTCATTTTGGGCTGATTTTGGGTTAATTTTGGGCTGATTTCGGGTTAATTTTGGGTTCATTTTGGGCTGATTTCGGGTTGATTTTGGGTCAACTTTGGGGTCATTTCGGGTCAATTTTGGGTTCATTTTGGGCTGATTTCGGGTTAATTTTGAGTTAATTTCGGGTTAATTTTGGGTTCATTTCGGGTCAATTTTGGGTTCATTTCGGGTCAATTTTGGGTTCATTTCGGGTCAATTTTGGGTTAATTTTGCGCTGATTTCGGGTTAATTTTGAGTTAATTTCGGGTCGATTTTGGGTTCATTTAGGGTTCATTTTGGGTTAATTTTGTGCTAATTTTTGGTTAATTTTGGGTTAATTTTGAGTTAATTTCGGGTTAATTTCGGGTTAATTTTGGGTTAATTTCGGGTCAATGTTGGGTTAATTTCGGGTTAAGTTCGGGTTAATTTTGGGTTCATTTCGGGTCAATTTTGGGTTAATTTTGGGCTGATTTCGGGTCAATGTTGGGTTAATTTCGGGTTAAGTTCGGGTTAATTTTGAGTAAATTTCTGGTTAATTTTGGGTTCATTTCTGGGTTAATTTTGGGTTAATTTCGGGTCAATTTTGGGTTAATTTCGGGTCAATTTTAAGTTATTTTCGGGTCAATTTTGGGTTAATTTCGGGTTCATTTTGGGCTGATTTCGGGTTAATTTTGAGTTAATTTCGGGTCAATTTTGGGTTCATTTTGGGTTAATTTTGGGTTCATTTCGGGTTAATTTTGGGTTAATTTCGGGTCAATTTTGGGTTAATTTCGGGTCAATTTTGAGTTAATTTCGGGTCAATTTCGGGTTAATTTTGGGTTAATTTCGGGTCAATTTCGGGTTAATTTTGTGCTAATTTCGGGTCAATTTTGGGTTAATTTCGGGTTCATTTCGGAATGATTTCGGGTTAATTTCGGGTTAATTTCGGTTACTTTCCCCCAGGGTGACCTGAAGCGTTACCTGCGCGCCCAGCGGGGGGAGGGGCCGGGGGGGGGAGGGGCCGCCCCTCCCCCGCCGCCCCCCCCGGATTTGGGGACCCTGCAGCGCCTGGCGCTGGAGGTGACGCGGGGGCTGCGGCACCTGCACCGCCACGGCTTCGTGCACAGGTACCGAAATCCCCGAATTCACCCCAAACCGCCCTTGGGCGCCGAAAGTGGGATCCCAAAAAAAATCCCGTAAAAAACACCCAAAAAACCGCAAAATTCCGGTAAAAATCTCATAAAAATGCCATTTAAAACACCCAAAAAATGGCAAAATTCCGGTAAAAATCACATTTAAAATCCCATTAAAAACACCCAAAAAACAGCAAAATTCCGGTAAAAATCCCATTAAAAGCCCCCGAAAAACGGCAAAATTCCGGTAAAAATCCCGTTGAAAATCCCATTAAAAGCACTCAAAAAACGGCAAAATTCCGGTAAAAATCACATTCAAAATGCCATTAAAAACACCCCAAAATGGCAAAAATCCCTTAAAATCCCATTAAAAATCCCATTTAAAATCCCATTTAAAATCCCATTAAAAATCCCATTAAAACACCCAAAAACCGCAAAATTCCGGTAAAAATCTCATAAAAATGCCATTTAAAACACCCAAAAATCGCAAAATTCCGGTAAAATCCCATTAAAAGCCCCCGAAAACGGCAAAATTCCGGTAAAAATCCCGTTGAAAATCCCATTAAAAGCACTCAAAAAACGGCAAAATTCCGGTAAAAATCACATTCAAAATGCCATTATAAACACCCCAAAATGGCAAAAATCCCTTAAAATCCCATTAAAAATCCCATTAAAAATCCCATTAAAAATCCCATTAAAAATCACATAAAAGCCCCCCAAAAATGGCAAAATCCCATTAAAAATCACATAAAAATCCCATTAAAAACACCCAAAAAACCGCAAAATTCCGGTAAAAATCTCATAAAAATGCCATTTAAAACACCCAAAAAATCGCAAAATTCCGGTAAAAATCCCATTAAAAGCCCCCGAAAAACGGCAAAATTCCGGTAAAAATCCCGTTAAAAATACCTTTAAAAACACTCAAAAACCGGCAAAATTCCGTTAAAAATCGCATTTAAAATGCCATTATAAACACCCCAAAATGGCAATAATCCCTTAAAATCCCATTTAAAATCCCATTTAAAATCCCATTAAAAATCCCATAAAAACACCCAAAAATGGTAAAATCCCATTAAAAATCACATAAAAATCCCATTAAAAACACCCAAAACCCGCAAAATTCCAGTAAAAATCCCGTTAAAAATCCCATTAAAAACACCCAAAAAACCGCAAAATTCCGGTAAAAATCGCATTTAAAAATGCCATTAAAAACCCCCAAAAAAGGGCAAAATTCGTAAAAATCATATTTAAAATGCCATGAAAAGGGCAAAAATCCCATAAAAACCCCCCAAAATTCCACAACTTTTCCCCAAAAATTCAGGATTTCTTTCCAAAATTTCCTGAATTTCCCAAGAAAAAAAAAAATCACCAAAATTCCACAATTTTCCCTCCAAGTTCCACAATTTTCCCCCAAAATTTCACCATTTCCCCCCAAAATTTCACCAGTTTCCCCCCAAAATTCATCGATTATTCCCCAAAAATTTCCCCCCAAAATTCTGTTATTTCCCCCAAAAAAATCACCAAAATTTAATAATTTTCCCTCCAAATCCCACAACTTTTCCCCCAAAATTTCGCCGTTTTCACCCCGAATTTCGGGATTTCTCCCCCCAAATTTCGGGATTTCTCCCCCCAAATTTAGGATTTCTCCCCGCAATTTTCAGAATTTCTCCCCCAATTTTCAGGATTTCTCCCCCAATTTTGGGATTTCTCCCCCAAATTTCGGGATTTCTCCCCCCAAATTTCGGGATTTCTCCCCCCAAATTTGGGATTTCTCCCCGCAATTTTCAGAATTTCTCCCCAATTTTCAGGATTTCTCCCCAGTTTTGGGATTTCTCCCCCCAAATTTCGCGATTTCTCCCCCAAATTCGGGGATTTTTTCCCAAATTTGTTTTTTTCCCAAAATCCCGTTTTTTCGGGCCGGCTCAGTGACCTGGCGCTGCGGAACGTGCTGCTCACCTCGGAGCTGACGGCGCGAGTCGGCGACTACGGGCTGGGCCCCGAGAACTACCGGGTGGGCAGTCGGGAAAACTCGGGAAAACTCGGGAAAATTCGGGAAAATTCGGGGAAACTCGGGGGAATTCGGGAAACTCGGAAAATCTGGGAAATTCGGGAATACTCGGGAAAACTCGGGAAAATTCGGGGGAATTCGGGAAAACTCGGGAAATTCGGGGAAACTCGGGAAAACTCGGGAAATTCGGAAAATTCGGGGAAAACTTCGGGAAACTCGGGAAACTCGGGGGAATTCGGGAAATTGGAAAACTCGGGGAAACTCGGGAAAACTCGGGAAATCTGGGGAAACTCGGGAAATTCGGGAAAACTCGGGAAAATTCGGGAAAACTCGGGAAAACTCGGGAAAACTCGGGGAAACTCGGGGGAATTCGGGAAAACTCGGGAAAACTCGGGGAAACTCGGGAAAACTCGGGAAAACTCGGGAAAATTCGGGAAAATTGGAAAACTCGGGGAAATTCGGGGAATCTGGAAGACTCGGGAAACTCGGGAAAACTCGGGGAAACTCGGGAAACTCGGGAAAACTCGGGAAAACTCGGGAAACTCGGGAAAACTCGGGAAAATTCGGGAAAATTCGGGAAATCCGGAAAACTCGGGAAACTCGGGAAACTCGGGAAAATTCGGGAAATCCGGGAAAACTCGGGAAAATTCGGGAAAATTCGGGAAAACTCGGGGAAACTCGGGAAAACTCGGGAAAATTCGGGAAAATCTGGGAAAACTCGGGAAACTCGGAAAACTCGGGGAAACTCGGGGAAACTCGGGAAATTCGGGAAACTCGGGAAAACTCTGGGAAACTCGGGAAAATTCGGGAAATTCGAAATACTCGGAGAAATTCGGGAAACTCGGGAAACTCGGAAAACTCGGGAAATCTGGGAAATTCGGGAAACTCGGGGAAATTCGGGAAAACTCGGGAAAATTGGGAAAACTCGGGAAATTCGGAAACTCGGGAAAATTCGGGGGAAATTCTGGGAAACTCGGGAAATCTGGGAAACTCGGGAAAATGCGGGAAAATTCCAGGAAAACTTCGGGGAAATTCTGGGGAAATTCGGGAAAACTCGGGAAAATCTGGGAAAACTCGGGGAAATTCGGGAAAACTCGGGAAATTGGGAAACTCGGGAAACTCGGGAAAACTCGGGGAAATTCGGGGAAACTCGGGGAATTCGGGAAATTCGGGAAATTCCGGGGAAATTCGGAAAATTCTGGGAAAACTCGGGAAAACTCGGGAAATTCGGGAAATTCGGGAAAACTCGGAAAATTCGGGAAAACTCGGGAAATTCGGGAAATTCGGAAAATTCGGGAAATTCGGGAAATTCGGGAAAATTGGGAAAACTCGGGAAAACTCGGGGAAATTCGGGGAAATTCGGGAAAATTCGGGAAATCTGGAAAATTCGGGAAAATTCGGGAAAATTCGGGAAATTGGGGAAACTCGGGAAATTCGGGAAAACTCGGAAAATTCGGGAAATTCGGGAAATTCGGGAAAACTCGGGAAAATTCGGGGAAATTCGGGAAACTCGGGAAACTCGGGAAATTCGGGAAACTCGGGAAAACTCGGAAAACTCGGGAAATTCGGGAATACTCGGGAAACTCGGGGAAATTCCGGGAAAATTGGGAAACTCGGGGAAACTCGGGAAACTCGGGGAAATTCGGGGAAATTCGGGAAATTCGGGAAAACTCGGGGAAACTCGGGAAATTCGGGAAAACTCGGGAAAACTCGGGGAAATTCGGGAAAACTCGGGGAAATTCGGGGAAATTCGGGAAAATTCGGGGAAACTCGGGGAAATTCGGGGAAACTCGGGAAAATTCGGGGAAATTCGGAATACTCGGGAAAACTCGGAAAATTCGGGGGAAATTCGGGGAAATTCCGGGAAAATTCGGGAAAACTCGGGAAATTCGGGAAAATTCGGGGAAATTCGGGAAATTCGGGAAAATTGGGAAACTCGGGAAAACTCGGGAAAACTCAGGAAAACTCGGGGAAATTCGGGAATACTCGGGGAAACTCGGGAAATTCGGGAAAATCTGGGAAACTCGGGGAAACTCGGGGAAACTCCGGGAAATTCAGGGAATTCGGGAAATTCGGGAAAACTCGGGGAAACTCGGGAAAGTCTGGGAAAACTCGGGAAAACTCGGGAAATTCAGGAAAACTCGGGAAATTCCGGGAAATTCGGGAAAATTCGGGGAAACTCGGGAAATTCGGGGAAACTCGGGAAAATTCGGGAAATTCGGGAATACTCGGAAAACTCGGGAAATTCGGGAAACTCCGGGAAATTCGGGGGAATTCGGGAAAATTCGGGAAAACTCGGGGAAACTCGGGGAAACTCGGGGAAATTCGGGAAAACTCGGGGAAATTTGGGAATTTTGGGGGAGCTTGGGAGGATTTGGGGATTTGGGGGCAAGTTTGGGGGATTTTGTGGGAGTGATGGGGAAATTTGGGTGGAAATCGCGGGAATTTTGGCTGAAAACTGCGGGAATTTTGGGGGGAAATTTTGGGGAGAATTTTGGATAAAAATCGCGTGAATTTTGGGGGATTTTTGGGTGAAAATCGCGGGAATTTCGCGAGGATTTTGGGGGGAATTTTGGGCGCAAATCGCGGGAATTTTGGGGGGAATTTCGGGTGAAAATCGCGGGATTTTCGGGTGAAAATCGGGGAAATTTTGGGCGAAAATCCCGGGAATTTAGCGGGAATTTTGGGGGGAATTTTGGGTGAAAATCATGGGAATTTGGCGGGAATTTCGGTGAATTTCGGGCGACTTCGGGTGAAAATCGCGGGATTTTCGCGGGATTTTGGCGGGAATTTGGCGCGAATTTCCCCGGGATTTTTTCGGGCTGAATCTCGCTGGTTTCTTCGGCTCGGTGACGTCACAGGAGGACTATTACGTCACGGCCGGGCGCGTGCCCGTGCCCCTGCGCTGGCTCGCGCCCGAGCTGGTGACAAAGGGACCGCGCGGGACGCTGGAGGTGGCGCCGCAGAGCCGCGAGAGCAACGTCTGGTCCGCGATCTCGGCGGGTTTGGGGATTTTGGGGGACATTTCGTGATTTTTTGGGACATTTTGGGAACATTTTGTGATTTTTTTAGGAATTTTTTGGGGACATTTAGGGACATTTGGGGACATTTTGGGGACATTTGGGGACATTTTCTTATTTTTGGGGACATTTTGAGGGATTTTGGGAACATTTTGTGATTTTTAAGGAATTTTTTGGGGACATTTGGGGACATTTTGTGATTTTTTGGGGACATTTTGAGGGATTTTGGGAACATTTTGTGATTTTTTTAGGATTTTTTTGGGGACATTTTGTGATTTTTTGGGGACATTTTAGGGACATTTGGGGACATTTTCTGATTTTTGGAGACATTTTGAGGGATTTTGGGAACATTTTGTGATTTTTTTTAGGAATTTTTGGGGACATTTCGTGACTTTTTGGGGACATTTTGTGATTTTTTAAGGATTTTTGGGGACATTTTTTGGTATATTTGGGGACATTTTTTGACTTTTTGGGGACATTTTGGGGGTATTGGGGACATTTGGTGACTTTTTGGGACCTTTCTTGATTTTTTGGGGACATTTGGGGACATTTCGTGATTTTTGGGGACATTTTGGGACATTTATGGAACATTTTTGGGGACATTTTTGGGACATTTGGGGACATTTAGTGATTTTTTGGGGACATTTTGGGGACATTTAATGATTTTTCAGGGAGATTTTGGACATTTTGGGGACATCCCAGGACACCTCAGGGACGCCCTCGGGGACATTTTTGGGGAGAATTTTGGGGACATTTTGTGATTTTTTTTTTGGGGACATTTGTGGGGACGTTGGTGGCATTGAGGGGGTGACAGTGGAGACACTGATGGTGGCACTGGTGACACTGAGGTGACCCTGAGGTGACCTTGGTGGCACTGAGGTGACAATGGTGACACTGAGGTGACACTGTCCCCGCAGGGCGCTCGGTGTGACCCTCTGGGAGCTCTGGGAGGTGACACTGAGGTGACAGTGGTGACAATGGTGACAATGTCCCCGCAGGGCTTTGGGGGTGACCCTCTGGGAGCTCTGGGAGGTGACAATGGTGACACTGAGGTGACACTGAGGTGACACTGGTGACACTGAGGTGACAATGTCCCCGCAGGGCGCTCGGTGTGACCCTCTGGGAGCTCTGGGAGGTGACAATGGTGACACTGAGGTGACACTGAGGTGACACTGAGGTGACACTGTCCCCGCGAGGGGCGCTTCGGGGTGACGCTCTGGGAGCTCGGGAGGTGACAATGGTGACAATGGTGACACTGAGGTGACACTGGTGACAATGGTGGCAATGGTGACACTGAGGTGACAATGGTGACACTGAGGTGACAATGTCCCGCAGGGCTCTGGGGGTGACGCTCTGGGAGCTCTGGGAGGTGACAATGGTGACACTGGAGGTGACACTGGTGACACTGAGGTGACACTGAGGTGACACTGAGGTGACAATACCTCGCAGGGCGCTTCGGTGTGACCCTCTGGGAGCTCTCGGGGAGGTACAATGGTGACACTGAGGTGACAATGGTGACACTGAGGTGACAATGGTGGCACTGAGGTGACAATGTCCCCTGCAGGGCACTCGGGTGACCCTCTGGGAGCTCGGGAGGCGACAATGGTGACACTGAGGTGACACTGGTGACAATGGTGACAATGGTGACACTGAGGTGACACTGGTGGCACTGGTGACAATGGTGACAATGGTGACACTGAGGTGACACTGAGGTGACAATGGTGACACTGTCCCCGCAGGGCTCTGGGTGTGACCCTCTGGGAGCTCTGGGAGGTACAATGGTGACACTGAGGTGACAATGGTGACACTGAGGTGACAATGGTGACACTGAGGTGACAATGGTGGCACTGCTGTCCCCGCAGGGCTCTGGGTGTGACCTCTGGGAGCTCTGGGAGATACAATGGTGACACTGAGGTGACAATGGTGACACTGAGGTGACACTGAGGTGACACTGAGGTGACAATGGTGGCACTGTCCCCGCAGGGCCTCTGGGTGTGACCCTCTGGGAGCTCCTGCAGCGCGGCGCGCGGCCCCTCCCCCACCTGTCGGACCGGCAGCTCCTGGGCGGCTCCGGAGCCAAACCCGCCCGAGCTGCCACCGCCCGAGCTGGGGACAGCGCCGTGGTGAGGGGACACCGGGGGACACGGGGACACTGGGCGGACACGGGGGACACGGGGGATTGGGGACACTGGGGACACGGGGACAGCGAGGGGGACAATGGGGACACTGGGGACATTGGGGGATTTGGGGCATTGGGGGACAGTGAGGGGACATTGAGGAGATTGGGGGATTGGGGACATTGGGGACATTGGGACAGTGAGGGGACAATGGGAACACTGGAGACGCTTTGGGGGATTTGGGGACACTGGGGACATTGGGGGCATTGGGGACATTGGGGACATTTGGGGGATTTGGGGTATTGGGGGACAGTGAGGGGACATTGAGGAGATTGGGGGGATTGGGGACACGGGGACATTGGGGACATTGGGGACACTGGGGAGACTGGGGACATTGGGGCATTGGGGACACGGGGACACTGGGCACATGGGGGATTGGGGGCATTGGGGGCATATTGGGGACAGTGAGGGACATTGAGGAGATTGGGGGATTTGGGGACACTGGGGGCATTGTGGGGATTGGGGACAGTGGGGCATTGGGGACACTGGGGACATTTAGGGACATTTGGGGGATTGGGGACATTGGGGACATTGGGACAGTGAGGGGACAATGGGGACACTGGAGACGTTTGGGGATTTAAGGGGACACTGGGGACATTGGGGCACTGGGGACAATGGGGACATTGGGGAGATTGGGGACACGGGGACAGCGAGGGGACAATGGGGACACTGGGGACACTGGGGACATTGGGGACAATGGGGACATTTGGGGATTTGGGGACATTGGAGTCACTGGGGACACTGGGGACATTGGGGGGATTGGGGACATTGGGGAGATTGGGGACACGGGGACACTGGGGACAATGGGGACACTGGGGACATTTGGGGATTTGGGACATTGGGGGACATTGAGGAGATTGGGGGATTGGGGACACTGGGGATTGGGGACATTGGGGACACGGGGACACTGGGGACACCAGGAGGACACGGGGGACACGGGGGACACGGGGGATTGGGGACAGCGAGGGGACACTGGGGGCATTGAGGACATTGGGGACACTGAGGACATTGGGGACATTAGGAACACTGGGGGATTGGGGACACTGGGACAGCGAGGGGACATTGGGGACACTGGGGACATTTGGGGACATTTGGGACATTGGGAACACTGGGGACATTGGGAACATTGAGAACAACGGGAGGAAATTGGGGAAAATTCGAGGGACTTGGGGACATTTGGGGACATTTGGGGGACAACGTGATCCCGCAGATGCCCCCAAACCCCAAAAACGTCCCCAAAAACGTCCCCAAAAACATCCCCAAAAACATCCCCAAAAACGTCCCCAAAAACATCCCCAAAAACGTCCCCAAAAGCGTCCCCAAAAACGTCCCCAAAAACGTCCCCAAAACGTCCCCAAAAACGTCCCCAAAAACGTCCCCAAAAACGTCCCCAAAAACGTCCCCAAAAACGTCCCCAACGTCCCCAGGCTGGCCCTGCTCCGCTCCTGCTGGCTGCCCGCCGCCCAGCGCCCCGACCTGGAGCAGCTCCACGCGCGCCTCTGCTCGCTGCTGGCCCGTCCCCAAACGCCCCCCGAGAAACGCCCCCCAGAATCTTCCCCCGCGGCGTCGCCGTTCCCGCTGCTGGAGGCGCTGCCGGACGCCGAGGACGTGCTGACGGTCACTCAGGGCCGCGGCGGCCGCCTGGCCCTGGAGTGCGCCTGGCGCCGCGGCCGCTGCCCCCGCGGGGACGCGCGGCTGTCCCCGGCCGTGCTGCCCGTGCTGGGGGCGCGCAGCCCCGCGGGCGGCTCCGAGTTCTTCGTGCGCCTGGAGGAGGCGACGGCCCCGCGCGGCGGCGGGCAGCGGCCGGAGAGGGGGCGGGCGGTGGGTCAAGAGGGGTCGGCGTTGGGTGAGGAGCGGGCGTTGAGCCAGGAGCGGTCAGCGTTGGGTCAGGACTGGACATTGAGCCAGGATCGGTCAGCGTTGGGTCAGGACCGGACATTGACCCAGGGCCGGTCATCGTTGGGTCAGGACTGGACATTGACCCAAGAGGGGTCATCGTTGGGTCAGGACCGGTCATTGTTGGGTCAGGACCGGTCATCGTTGGGTCAAGACCGGACATTGACCCAAGAGCGGTCATCGTTGGGTCAGGACTGGACATTGACCCAAGAGGGGTCATCATTGGGTCAGGACCGGTCATCGTTGGGTCAAGACCGGACATTGACCCAGGACTGGTCATCGTTGGGTCAGGACCGGTCATCGTTGGGTCAGGACTGGACATTGACCCAAGAGGGGTCATCGTTGGGTCAAGACCGGTCGTTGACTGAAGAAGGGTCATCGTTGGGCCAGGACTGGACATTGACCCAAGAGGGGTCGGCGTTGGGTCAGGACTGGACATTGACCCAGGACCGGTCATCATTGGTCAAGAGGGGCCATTATTGGCCCAAAACTGGACATTGACCCAAGAGCGGTCATTGTTGGGTCAGGACCGGTCATCGTTGAGCCAGGACCGGACATTGACCCAGGACCGGACATTGACCCAAGATTGGTCATTGTTGGGTCAAGCCCAGACATTGCTGGGTCAAGAAAGGTCAATGGCCCAAGAGACGCCGCCATTGTCCCTGGAGATGACCCCATGGGGACAAGGCCGGACAGTGACCCAAGAGGGGTCATCGTTGGGCCAGGACCAGTCATTGACCCAGGACCGGACATTGACCCAGGACCGGTCATCGTTAGGTCAAGAGGGGCCATTATTGGCCCAAAACTGGACATTGACCCAAGAGCGGTCATTGCTGACCCAGGACCGGTCATCATCGGCCCAAGAGTGGACATTGACCGAAAATCGGTCATCGTTGGGTCAGGACCGGTCATCGCCGGGTCAAGATGGGTCATTGTTGGCCCAAGACCGACATTGAGCCAGGACAGGTCATTGTTGGGTCAGGACCGGACATTGAGCCAGGACAGGTCATTGTTGGGTCAGGACTGGGCATTGACCCAAGAGGGGTCATCGTTGGGTCAGGACCGGTCATTGTTGGGTCAGGACTGACATTGAGCCAGGACAGGTCATCGTTGGCCCAAGATTGGTCATCGTTGACCCAAACAAGGTCAACGGCCCAAGAGACGCCGCCGTTGTCCCTGGAGATGACCCCATGGGGACAAGGCCGACAGTGACCCAAGAGGGCTCAGCGTTGGGTCAGGACTGAGAGTGACCCAGGACCGGTCATCGTTGGCCCAAGATTGGTCATCGTTGGGTCAGGACCGGTCATCGTTGGGTCAGGACCGGTCATCGTTGGTCAAGAAAGGTCAGCGGCCCAAGGACGTCGCCGCTGTCCCTGGAGATGACCCCGTGGGGACAAGACCGGACATTGACCCCAGACCGGACATTGGCCCCAGACCAGTCACTCCTGGCCCAAGACTGGACATTGACCCCAGACCGGTCACCACTGGCCCAGGATCGGTCACTGGCCCCAGACCGGTCACCACTGGCCCAGGACCGGTCACCACTGGCCCAAGACCGGACATTGACCCCAGACCGGTCACTGCTGGCCCAGGACCGGTCATCACTGGCCCAGGACCGGTCACTGCTGTCCCAAGACCAGACATTGACCCCAGACCGGTCACTGCTGGCCCAAGACCGGTCACTGCTGGCCCAAGACCGGACATTGGCCCCAGACCGGTCACCACTGGCCCAAGACCGGACATTGGCCCCAGGCCGGTCCCCGGCCCCGCCCCCGGTGCCCCCCAGGACGTCGCCGTTGTCACCGGCGGTGGCACCTTGGGGACAGGGGACGGCCCCTCTGACCCCGGCCGTGTCCCCAAGGCCACCAGAGATGTCCCCAAGGCCACCAGAAGTGACCCCAGGGCCACCAGAGATGTCCCCAGGGACACCAGAAATGACCTCAAGGCCACCAGAGATGTCCCCAAGGCCACCAGAGATGTCCCCAGGGACACCAGGAATGACCCCAGGGCCACCAGAGATGTCCCCAAGGCCACCAGAAGTGACCCCAAGGCCACCAGGAATGACCCCAGGGCCACTGAAAATGTCCCCAAGGCCACCAGGAATGACCCCAGGGCCACCAGAAATATCCCCAAGGCCACCAGAAGTGACCCCAGGGCCACTAAAAATGTCCCCAAGGCCACCAGGAATGACCCCAGGGCCACCAGAGATGTCCCCAGGGACACCAGAAATTACCTCAAGGCCACTTAAAATGTCCCCAGGGCCACCAGAAATGTCCCCAGGGCCACCAGGAGCTGGGGACCCCCTTGGGGACACCCCTGGGGACCCCCCGGGTGGCACCGCAGGGGGGGGGTGTCCCCAAATGTCCCCAGAGGGGTCCCCAAAACAGTCCCAAATGTCCCCAAAATTGTCCCAAATGTCCCCAGAATTGTCCCAAATGTCCCCAGAATTGTCCCCAGTGTCCCCAGAGGGGTCCAACATGTCCCAAGTGTCCCAAATGTCCCCAAATGGGTCCCCAATGTCCCCAAAATTGCCCCAAATGTCCCCAAAATTGTCCCCAATGTCCCCAGAGGGGTTCCCAATGTCCCAAATGTCCCCAAAAATGTCCCAAGTGTCCCCACAGGGGTCCCAAATGTCCCCAGAACGGTCTCAGATGTCCCCAAAATTGTCCCCAATTTTCCACATGTCCCCAAATTCATCCCCAATGTCCCCGCAGGGGTCCCAAATGTCCCCAAACTCTCCCCAAATGTCCCCAAAATTGTCCCAAATGTCCCCAAAATCGCCCCAAATGTCCCCAAAAATGTCCCCAGTGTCCCCAAAATTATCCCCAGTGTCCCCAGAGGGGCTCCCAGTGTCCCCAGGGAGATCCCAGATGTCGCCAGAATCGTCCCAAATTTTCCAAGTGTCCCCAAAATCGTCCCCAAAGGGGTCCCCGATGTCCCCAGAGGGGTCCCCGATGTCCCCAGTGTCCCAAATGTCCCCAAAAGTGTCCCCGAGGAGGAGCCCCAAGTCCCCCACGAGGTCCCCAAAAAGGGGCCGGGGGTCCCCGAGGAGACGCCGCCAGGTGGCCCCGAAATCGTCCCCAAAAATGTCCCCGAGGGGACAGCGGGACCCGTCCCCAAAAATGTCCCCAAAGTCCCCCAGGGGGTCCCCAAAAAGGTCCCCGAAGCACCTCGAGGTGTCCCCAAAAGTGTCCCCAAAAATCCCCGAAATGTCCCCCAGGAGACGCCTGGAGATGTCCCCAAAAAAGTCTCCAAAAAGCCCCGAAATGTCCCAAAAAATGTCCCCAAAATGTCCCCCAAATGCCCCGAAATGTCC
This sequence comes from Luscinia luscinia, assembly GCA_034336685.1. Taxonomy (NCBI): domain Eukaryota; kingdom Metazoa; phylum Chordata; class Aves; order Passeriformes; family Muscicapidae; genus Luscinia; species Luscinia luscinia. The sequence continues at coordinate 59,435 of JAKWBO010000079.1, read as the reverse complement.
CAAAAATGTCCCCAAAAATGTCCCCCAAATGCCCCGAAATGTCCCAAAAATGTCCCCAAAGGGGTCCCCGAAATGTTCCCGGATGTCCCCGCAAAGGTCCCCAAAAATGTCCCCAAAAAACGACGAAATGTCCCCAAAAAATCACAAACCGTCCCCAAAAAACCACGAAATGTCCCCAAAAATCCACGAAATGTCCCCAAAAACGTCCCTGAGGGGATCCCTGGGACATCCCGAGATGTCCCCAAAAATGTCCCCAAAAACCCTCGAAATGTCCCCAAAAATGTCCCCAAAACCCTCGAAATGTCCCCAAGAACATCCCCAAAACCCTCGAAATGTCCCCAAAAATGCCCAAAATGTCCCCAGAAAATCACGAGACGTCCCAAAAAATGTCCCCAAAACAACTGGAGGTGTCCCCAAAAGCGCCCAAAATGTCCCCAAAAATGTCCCCGGAAATATCCCAAAAAATGTCCCCACAAATATCCCGAAAAAGCCCCGAATCTTCCCAAAAAAACCACGAAACTTGCCCCAAAAATCACGAAATGTCCCCAAAAAATCACAAAATGTCCCCCAAAAATCACGAAATGTCCCCCAAAAATTACGAAACGTCACCAAAAAATCACAAAATGTCCCCAAAACTGTCCCCGAGGGAATCCCTGGGACATCCCGAGATTTCCCCGAAAATGTCCCAAAAAATGTCCCCAAAAACCCTCGAGCTGTCCCCAGAAAATCCCGAAAAGTCCCAAAAAAGCCCCGAAAAGTCCCTGAGGGGATCCCTGGGACATCCCGAAATGTCCCCAAAAATGTGCCCAAAATTTCCCGAAACGTCCCCAAAAACGTCCCCGAGGGCGGCCCAGGGACGTCCGGAAATGTCCCCAGAAAGCCCGAAGGGTCCCCAAAAATGTCCCCAAAAACGCACAGGTGTTCCCAGGAATGGGGGAGGGGCTGCTGGAGGCGGCTCCAGGTGTGTCACTGTCACCGGGGATGTCCCCAGGGATGTCCCAGGTGTCCCCAGGTGTGACCCCAGGTGTGTCCCTGTCACCGGGGATGTCACCAGGTGCGTCCCAGGTGACCCCGGGGATCCCGCAGGTGACCCCAGGTGTGTCCCAGGTGACCCTGGCTCTGTCCCCAGGTGTGTCACCCCTCCAGGTGTGTCACTGTCCCCAGGTGTGACCCCAGGTGTGTCCCAGGTGTCCCCAGGTGTGTCACTGTCCCCGGGTGTGACCCCAGGTGTGTCCCTGTCACCGGGGATGTCCCCAGGTGTGCCCCAGGTGACCCCAGGTGTGACCCTGGTCACCTCAGCTCTGTCCCCAGGTGTGTCCCAGGTGACCCTGGCTCTGTCCCCAGGTGTGTCACCCCTCCAGGTGTGTCACTGTCCCCAGGTGTGACCCCAGGTGCGTCCCAGGTGACCCCGGGGATCCCGCAGGTGACCCCAGGTGTGTCCCCAGCCCTGGGGATGTCCCCAGGTGTGTCCCCGGGGGTGTCCCAGGTGTCCCCAGCTCATTCCCAGGTGTCCCCAGGTGTGACCCCAGGTGTGTCCCAGGTGTCCCCAGCTCATTCCCAGGTGTCCCCAGGTGTGACCCCAGGTGTGTCCCTGTCCCCGGGGGATCCCGCAGGTGTCCCCAACTCATTCCCAGGTGTCCCCAGGTGTGTCCCAGGTGACCCCAGGTGTGTCTCCGTCCCCAGGTGTGTCCCAGGTGTCCCCAGGTGTGACCCCGGGGTGTCCCAGATGACCCCAGCTCATTCCCAGGTGTCCCCAGGTGTGTCCCTGGGGATGTCCCAGGTGTCCCCAGGTGTGTCCCAGGTGTCCCCAGCTGTGTCCCAGGTGTCCCCAGGTGTGTCACCCCCCCAGGTGTGACCCCAGGTGTGTCCCAGGTGACCCCAGGTGTGACCCCAGGTGTGTCCCAGGTGACCCCAGGTGTGTCCCCAGGTGTGTCACCCCCCAGGTGCGTCCCCGTCCCCGGGGATCCCGCAGGTGACCCCAGGTGTGTCCCAGGTGTCCCCAGCTCATTCCCAGGTGTCCCCAGGTGTGTCCCAGGTGACCCCAGGTGTGTCCCCAGGTGTGTCCCCGTCCCCAGGTGTGTCACCCCCCAGGTGTGTCACCCCCCAGGTGTGTCACCCCCCAGGTGTGACCCTTGGGGGTGCCGTAGGTGGCCCAGGAGCGCCTCCAGGTGTCTCTCACCGAGGGGTCTCGCGGCACCTGCTGGGGGTGGGGAGGGGCGGCGCGGGGCCGGCGGCGACAGCGGCGACAGCGGCGACAGAGCGAGCCCCGCCCCCACCCGGAGCGGCCCCGCCCCCACCCGGGGCCCCGCCCCCACCTGAGCCCCGCCCCCACTTGGGGCCCCTCCCCACCCCGAGCGGCCGCAGCAGCGCCGAGATCAGAGGTGGGGAGGGAAATGGGGATTTTGGGGGAAATTTGGGGGTTTGAGGAGGATTTGGGGAATTTTGGGGAAAATTTGGGGATTTTGGGGGAAATTTGGAGATTTTGGGGGGAAAATTTGGGGGTTTGAGGAGGATTTGGGGAATTTTGGGGGAATTTGGGAATTTTGGGAGGAATTTGGGGATTTTGGGGAATTTTGGGGATTTTGGTGGGGAAATTTGGGGGTTTGAGGAGGATTTGGGGAATTTTGGGGGAAATTTGGGGAATTTGGGGGATTTGGGGATTTTGGGGGAAATTTGGGGACTTTGGGGGATTTAGAGCAAAATTTGGGGGAGAATTGGGGGTAAATTTGGGGATTTTGGGGGATTTTGGGGGATTTAGGGGAGAATTGGGGCAAAATTTGGGGATTTTGGGGGGAAATTTGGGGGTTTAAGGAGGATTTGGGGGAATTTTGGGGGAAATTTGGGGATTTTGGGGGGAATTTTGGGGATTTTGGGGAGATTTGGGGAGGATTTGGGGGAATTTTGGGGGGAATTTTGGGGATTTTGGGGGATTTGGGGATTTTGGGGGAATTTGGGGGAATTTTGGGAGAAATTTGGAAATTTTGGGGAAATTTGGAAATTTTGGGGGAATTTTGGGGCTTTTGGGGAAATTTGGGGGTTTGAGGAGGATTTGGGGGAATTTTGGGGAAATTTGGGGATTAGGGGGGATTTGGGGATTTTGGGGAAATTTGGAGATTTTGGGGGATTTGGGGCAAAATTTGGGGGAGAATTGGGGGAAAATTTGGAGATTTTGGGATTTGGGAGAATTGGGGCAAAATTTGGGGATTTTGGGGGAAATTTGGGGGTTTAAGGAGGATTTGGGGGAATTTTGGGGGAAATTTGGGGATTTGGGGGAGATTTTGGGGAATTTGGGGAAAATTTGGGGATTTATGAGGATTTGGGAAAAAATTGGGAAAATTTTGGGTATTTTTGAGAAATTTGGGGGTTTTGGGGAGAAATTTGGGATTTGGGGAAGAAAATGGGGATTTAAGGGGAAATTTGAGGATTTTCGGGATTGGAATTTGGGGAATTTGAGGGGGAATTTGGGGATTTTGGGGGATTTTTTTGGGATTCTGAGGGAAATTTGGGGGATTTTTGGAGGAATTTGGGGATTTTGGAGGAATTTAGGGATTTTGGGGAGTCCTGGGGGGAAGAATTTGGGGATTTGGGGTTGAAATTTAAGGGTTTGGAGGAAAATTTGTGAGTTTGGGGGGAATATTTCTTCAAATGAGGGAAATTTTTCTCTAATTTTTCTTTTATTTTTCTTCATTTTCTCCTCTTTTTTCACCCATTTTTCCTTAATTTACCTGATTTTTACCAAAATTCCCCCACATTTTTCCCCCTCATTTTTCAATTTCCCCTCAATTTTCCCCCATTTCCCTGATTTTTCTCTCATTTTCATTGATTTCCTCCCAATTTCTCCTTCGGTTTTTTCCTCTTTTCCCCTCATTTTTTTCTCATTTTACCCCAAATTTCCCTCATTTTTTTCCTCATTTTTCCTAATTTCCCCTCATTTTTCACCCAATTTCACCTCATCTTCTCTCAAATTTCCCCCATTTTCCCTCATTTAACCCCAAATTTCCCTCATTTTTCCTACATTTTTTCCTTATTTTTCCTTATTTCCCTCATTTTCCCTCATTTTCCACATTTTTCCTCATTTTTCCTTATTTCTCCTCATTTTCACACAATTTCCCCTCATCTTCCCCCCATTTTCCCTCATTTAACCCCAAATTTCCCTCATTTTCCCCATTTTCTCACATTTTTTCCTCATTTTCCCTCAAATTTCCCAAATTTCCCTTCATTTTACCCCAAATTTCCCCTCATTTTCCCACATTTTTTTCCTCATTTTTCACACAATTTCCTCTCATCTCCCCCCATATTTCCCCTCATTTTACCCCAAATTTCCCACATTTTATCCCAAATTTCCCTCCTTTCCCCCCCATTTCCCTCATTTAACCCCAAATTTCCCTCATTTAAACCCAAATTTCCCTCATTTTCCCTCATTTAACCCCAAATCTCCCTCATTTAACCCCAATTTTCCCTCATTTAACCTCAAATTTCCCTCATTTAACCCCAAATTTCCCTCATTTAACGCCAAATTTCCCTCATTTTCCCCCGTTTCCCGCCCGTTCCCGCCCTTCTCCCCTCAGCCAAGGCCTCGCGCCTCTCGCTGCCGCTGCCGCCTCTGGCGCTGCGGCCGCTCCCGCTGCGCTGGGGCGCGCCCGAGGCCGCGCGGGGGGACCCGGACGAGGCCGAGGAGGACGAGGAGGACGAGGAAGAAGCGGCGGGGCCCGACGAGGCCGCACCCGGGCCCGTCCCGCTCGTGGTTTCCCGCTGGGACGGGCGCGGCCTCCGCGGCCTCCTGAAACCTCCGCGCCGCCCGCCGGAAGTGGGACTGAGCTCCAACCGGAAGCGCAAAGCGGTGTCGTTCTTCGATGACGTCACGGTGCACCTCTTCGATCAGGTGATTGGCCGAGCGATTTGATTGACGGCTCCGCTGGCCAATCAGAAGCTGAGCGCCGCCATTTTTTTCCGCAGGAGACGCCGACCAACGAGTTGAGCGGCCAGAGCGGCCCCGAGGCGCCCGCGGCGATGGCGCCCCCTGACGGCCTGGGTGGGTTGGGGGGATTCTGGGGGGAAATTTGGGAATTTTGGGAAGAGTTTGAGGAGAAATTTGGGGATTTGATGGAAAATTCGAGGAGAAATTTGGGAATTTGGGGATTTTGGCGGTTCCTGGGGCGGAAAGTTGGGGGAATTTTAGGGTTTTTTTGGGAGGTGCTGGGGGTAAATGTTGGAATTTGGGGAAATTCGGGAATTTGGGTTTTTGGGGGCGAAATTTGAGTAGAGATTGGGGGTTTGGGTTATTTTGGGGAAAATTGGAAGAATTTGGGGAAAAATTTGGGGAAATTTTAGGGATTTGGGGAGAGAAATTTGGGAATTTTTTGGAGAGTCCCGGGAGGGTTTTTGGGTGAATTTAAAAGAATTTGGGAAAATTTGGGTAGAAATTGGGGGGGGGGGTTGGGTTATTTTGGGGAGAAATTTTGGGGGAAATTTTAGGGTGAAGAAATTTGGGGAATTTTCGGGGGAAAAATTTTGGGAATTTTGGGATTTTTCCTTTTCCAGCCGCCGTCGAGAACTGACGCCGAGTGGGGGAGGGGCGGGAGCGGAGCCCTCCCTCTCAAGCCCCTCCCCTTTTTTTCCCAAACCCCTCCCCCAAATTTTGGGGTGGGGAGGGGCGGGGTTGGGGGTGGGGGAGGGGCGGAATTAAAGAATTCCAGAGTTCCTGGATTTTACTGGGAATGGGCGGAGTCCGAGTGGTTTGTACTGGTCTGAACTGGTTTGAACTGGTTTGGGGTGGGTGGAATCGTCCCCAAATTTTTGTCCTTTTTTTAGGATTTATCCCCAAATTTTTGTCCCTTTTTTAAAAAATTATTCCCAAATTTTGTCCCTTTTATTTTAGATTATCCCCAAATCTTGGTCCTTTTTTTAGGATTTATTCCCAAATTTTTGTCCCTTTTTTTAGGATTTATCCTCAAATTTTGGTCCATTTTTTTTTAAATTATCCCCAAATTTGGATCTGTTTTTTTGAGAATCATCCCCAAATTTTCGTCCCTTTTTTTTAGAATTTATTTCTAAATCTTGGTTCCTATTTTAGGATTTATCCCGAGATTTTTGACCCTTTTTCTGAGAATCCTCCCCATATTTTGGTTTCTTTTTTAGGGATTTATCCCCAAATTCAGGTCCCATTTTTTTGGGATGAACCCCAAATTTTGATCCTTTTTTTAGGATTTATCCCCAAATTTTTGTCCCTTTTTAAAAAAATTATCCTCAAATTTGGATCTGTTTTTTTGAGAATTATCCCCAAATTTGGGTCCCTTTTTTTGAGAATTATCCCCAAATTTTTGCCCCTTTTTTTTAGAATTTATTTCCAAATCTTGGTTCCTTTTTTAGGATTTATCCCCAAATTTTTTGTCCCGTTTTTTTTAAATTATCCCCAAATCTTTGTCCTTTTTTTAGGATTTATCCCCAAATTCGCGTCCCATTTTTTTGGGATGAACCCCAAATTTTGGCCCATTTTTTTTTTAAATTATCCCCAAATTTGGATCCATTTTTTGAGCATTATCCCCAAATTTTGGTTCCTTTTTTTTAAAATTATCCCCAAATTATGGAACCTTATTTCTGGGGATAATCTCCTAATTTGGGTCTCTTTTTTTGGGATTTATCCCCAAATTTTTGTCACTTTTTTTTTGAGAATCATCCCCAAAATTTGGTTCCTTTTTTAGGGATTTATCCTCAAATTCAGGTCCGTTTTTTTAAGATTTGTCCCCAAATTTTTGTCCATTTAAAAAAAATTATCCCCAAATCTTGGTCCCATTTTTAGGGTTTTATCCTCAAATTCGGGTCCAGTTTTTGGGATGAACCCCAAATTCTGTCTCTTGTTTTTGGGATAATCTCCAGATTCGGGTCCCTTTTTTTTTTTTAATTATCCCTAAATTTGAGTCCCATTTTTGGGGATTTATCCCCAAATTTTTGTCCCTTTTTTTAATTATCCCCAAACTTGGATCAATTTTTTGGAATTATCCCCAAATTTTGATCCCATTTTTCAAATTATCCCCAAATTTTGGTCCCATTTTTGGGATGAACTCCAAATTTCGGTCCCTTTTTTTAGGATTTATCGCCAAATTTTGATCCCTTTTTTTTAAATTATCCCCAAATTTTTTCCTTTTTTTTTTTAAATTATCCCCAAATTTTTGTCCCTTTTTTTTAGAATTTATCTCCAAATTTTGATCCCTTTTTAGGGATTTATCCCCAAATTCTGATCCCATTTTTGGATTCATCCCCAGATTTTGATCCCATTTTTGGGAATTTATCCCCAAATTTTGATCCTTTTATTTTTGGGAATTACTCTCAAATTTTTTTCCCCCTTTTTTTTTTTTTTGAGATTTATCCCCAAATTTTCTGGGCGGGCTCTGAAATTTTACAATTTATATTTTTTGGGGGGGGGGGGTGGGGGAGGGGCCGGGGCCGGCGCGGTCCCTTTAAGAGCGGCCGCGGTGACGTCACGCGGTGGCCGCGGGGGGGGGAGGGGGTTCGGAGCCCATCCCCACCCCTCCCCCCGTACCCATCCCCCCCTCCCCCCACCCCCCCGCGTCCGTTTGTCCGTCCCGCGCCTCCGGCCCGCAGCGAGCGGCGCTTGGCCGTCCGTCCGTCCGTCCGTGTGTCCGTCTGTCTGTCCGTCCATCCGTGTGTCCGTCCGTCCGTCCGTCTGTCCGTCTGTCTGTCCGTCCATCCGTGTGTCCATCCGTCTGTCCATCTGTCCGTCCGTCCGTCCTTTCATCCACCCCCGTGTCCGTCTGTCCGTCCGTCCTTCCATCCATCCCTCCATCCATCCGTCCATCCATCCCCGTGTCCGTCTGTCCGTCCGTCCATCCATCCCCCCGTGTCCGTCCGTCCGTCCCTCCGCCCCCCCGCATCCCTCTGTCCGTCTGTCCTTCATCCCCTCCCCCCCCGCCCCGTGTCCGTCCGTCCTTCCCGCATCCTTCCCCTCCCCCCGTGTCCGTCTGTCCTTCATCCTCCCCTGCGTGTCCGTCTGTCCCCTCCTCCACCCCCCTCCTCTTGTCCGTCTGTCCTTCCCGCATCCGTCCCCGCGTTCCTCCATCCCCCCCCCCGCGCGTGTCCGTCTGTCCGTCTGTCCTTCCCGCATCCCCCCCCGTGTCCGTCTGTCCGTCCGCGCGTCCTTCATCCCCCCATCCCGTGTCCGTCTGTCCTTCCCGCATCCCCCCCGTCTCCCTCTGTCCGTCTGTCCTTCCTCCGTCCCCGCGTCCTTCCCCGCATCCCCCGTGTCCGTCTGTCCGTCCGCGTCCTCAATACTCCCCCGTGTCCGTCTGTCCTTCCTCCGTGTCCTCCATCCCCCCGTGTCCGTCTGTCCCCGTTTCCCCCGTGTCCGTCTGTCCCCGTTTCCCCCCCCGTGTCCGTCTGTCCTTCCCGCACCCCCCCGTGTCCGTCTGTCCCCGTTTCCCCCGTGTCCGTCTGTCCGTCCGCCCCCCGCGCTCCGATGGCGCCCCCGGCCCGCGGGGCAGCGACGACGCCGTGAGCGGGTGAGGGGGAGGGAATTTAAGGGAATTTTGGGAAATTTGGGAAATTTGGGGGGATTTTGAGAGGGGAGGGGCGTGGAAAGGTTCCAGTTTGGGGGGAGGGAACTGGGGAATTTGGGAATTTGGGGATTTTGGGGATTTTGGGAGGGGTCCCTTCCCGAAAATATTCCCGAAATCGCCGCGGGTTCAACAGAAAAATGGCCCAAAATTCCCAAAATTCCTCCCAAAATCCGACCCCGAATTCCCCAAAATTCGTCCCGAACCCCCAAAATTCGTCCCAAATTCCCCCAAATTCCCCAAATTCCCCAAATTCCCCCAAGTCCGACCCCAAATTCCCAAATATCCTCCCAAAATCCGGCCCAAAATTCCCAAAAATTCCTTCCAAAATTCAGCCCAAGATGACTCTAAAATCCCCAAAATCCAACCCCAAAAATTCCCCCAAAATCCGACCCCAAATTCCCCAAAATTCCCCAAAATTCCTCCCAAGTTCCCCCCAAAATCCAAACCCAAATCTCCAAAATTCCCCAAAATTCCTCCCAAATTCCTCCCAAAATACGACCTCGAATTCCCCAAAATTCCCAAAATTTCCCAAACTCCTCCCAAAATCCAACCCCAAATTCCCAAAATTCCCCCCAAAATCCGACCCCAAAATTCCCCCCAAGTCCGACCCCAAATTCCCCAAATATCCTCCCAAAATCAGACCCCAAAATCCCGAAATTCCACCCAAAATTCAGCCCAAGATGACTCTAAAATCCCCAAATCCAACCCCAAAAATTCCCCCAAAATCCGACCCCAAATTCCCCAAAATTCCCAAAATTCCTCCCAAGTTCCCCCCAAATTTCGACCCCAAATTCGCCCCAAATGTCCCCAAAATTCCCGAAATTCCCCCAAAATCCAACCCCAAATCCCCAAAATTCCCCAAAATTCCTCCCAAATTCCCCCCAAAATCCAACCCCAAATTCCTCCAAGTCCGACCCCAAATTCCCCCAAAATTCCCAAAATTCCTCCCAAATTCCCCCAAAATCAGACCCTAAATTCCCCAAAATTCCCCAAATTCCCCCAAAATCCAACACCAAATTCCCCAAATTCCCCCCAAAATCCAACCCCAAAATTCCCCAAAATTCCCAAGTCCGACCCCAAATTCCCCAAATATCCTCCCAAAATCAGACCCCAAAATTCCCAAAAATTCCTCCCAAAATTCCTCCCAAAATGACTCTAAAATCCCCCAAATCCAACCCCAAAAATTCCCCCAAAATCCGACCCCAAATCCCCAAATTTCCCGCAAATTCCCCCCAAAATCCGACCCCGAATTCACAAAATTCCCCAAAATTCCTCCCAAATTCCCCCAAAATCCAACCCCAAAATTCCCCAAAATTCCCAAGTCCGACCCCAAATTCCCCAAATATCCTCCCAAAATCAGACCCCAAAATTCCCAAAAATTCCTCCCAAAATTCAACCCAAGATGACTCTAAAATCCCCCAAATCCAACCCCAAAAATTCCCCCAAAATCCGACCCCAAATTCCCCCAAAATTCCTCCCAAATTCCTCCCAAAATCCAATCCCCAATTCTCCAAAATTCCCCAAAATTCCCAAATTCCCCCCAAAAATCAGACCCCAAATTCCCCAAAATTCCCCTCAAGTCCGACCCCAAATTCCCCAAATATCCTCCCAAAATCAGACCCCGAATTCCCAAAATTCCTCCCAAAATGACTCTAAAATCCCCCAAATCCAACCCCAAAATTCCCCAAAATCCGACCTCGAATTTCCCAAAATTCCCAAAATTCCTCCCAAATTCCCCCAAAAATCAGACCCTAAATTCCCCAAAATTCCCCAAATTCCCCCCAAAATCCAACCCCAAATTCCCAAAATTCCCAAAATGCCCCAAAAATCCCCAAATTTCCCTCCCCACCCAATCCCCGCCCCCCTTTTCCCCCAATTCTTCCCCAAATTCCCCAAAAATCCCCAAATTTCCCAAAATCTCCCCCCAAAATCCCCTCAAGGGGGATTCCTTAAAATTCCCCAAATTTACCCAAAATTCCCCAAATCTCCCCAAATCGCCCCAAAATTCCCCTCAGTACCTCCCGAATTCCCCCAAAAAATCCCAAAAAACCCCCAAATTCATCTCCTGAACTTCTTTTCCTAAAATTTTTCCCCAAAATTCTTTTCCCCAAATTTTTCCCCAATTTTTTTCCCATTTTTTCCCAATTTCTTCTTTTTTTCCCATTTCTGCCCCAAATTTTCCCAAATTTTCCCCATTTTTTCCCCTTTCCTGCCCCAAAATCAAACCGGCACCCCCAAAATTCCCAAAAATGTCCCCAAAATTCCCAAAATTCTCCAAAAATTCCCAAAATTCCCCAAAAATTCCCAAATTTCCCCAAACATTTCCCCTTTAACCCCTTCGTGCCCGCGGCGCTGCCCCAAAACCGCCCCCAAAAATCTCCAAATATCCCCAAAACAATTCCCAAAATCTTCCCAAAAATCCCAAAAATTCCCCAAAATTCCCAAATTTCCTTCCCCGCCCATTTTTAACCCCTTCATGCCCGCGTCGCTTAAAAATCCCTTTAAAAACCCGGAAAAAAATCCCAAAAATTCCCCGAGCTTCCAAAAAATTCCAAAAAATTCTCAAAAATTCTCAAAATTTCCCAAATCCCCAAATTTCCCTTCTCGACATTTTCCCAGCCCATTTTTAACCCCTTCGTGCCCGCATCACGTTAAAACCTCCCAAAAATCTCCAAAAATCCCCAAAAACCCTTAAAAATAAAAAAACCTCCGAACTCCCCCAAAAAATCTAAAAAAAAAAAAAAAAAAAAAAAAACCAAAAAAACAAAAAAACCAAACCACCCAGAAAATGCCCCAAAATCCCAAAAGATCCCCCAAAAATCCGGAAAAAAAATCGTAAATTAAATCGGAAAAAATCGGGAAAAATCGAGAAAAAAATCAGAAAAAATTGATAAAAATCGAAAAAAAATCAGAAAAAAATCGGAAAAAATCGGAAAAACGTCGGAAAAAATCGGAAAAATTGAAAATAATGGAAAAACAAATCAGAAAAAATCGGGGAAAAAAGGGAAAAAATGGGGAAAAAATGGGAAAAATTCGAAAAAATCGGAAAAAATCGGGAAAAAATTGGGAAAAAATAGGGAAAAAGATGGGAAAAAATGGAGCAAAAATCGGAAAAAATGGGGGAAAAATGGGAAAAATTCGAAAAAATCGGAAAAAAATCGGAAAAATTTGGAAAAAATAGAAAAAAAATAGAAAAAATTTCGAAAAAAATCGGAAAAAACCTGGAAAAAATCGAAAAAAAATCGAAAAAAAGTCGGAAAAAATCGGAAAAAATCGGAAAAAATTGTAAAATTTGGAAAATAATGGAAAAAAATCAGAAAAAAATCGGGGAAAAATTCGGAAAAAATGGGGAAAAATTCGAAAAATTGGAAAATAATGGAAAAAATCAGAAAAAAATCGAGGAAAAAGGGAAAAAATGGGAAAAAATTAAAAAGAAATCGGAAAAAATCAGAAAAAATCCGAAAAAACCCGGGAAAAATCGGGAAAAAGTCGGGAAAAAATCAGAAAAAATCGGGAAAAATCGGAAAAAAATCGGAAAAAATCGGGAAAAAATCGAAAAAACCGGGAAAAAATCGGAAAAAATCGGGAAAAATCGGAAAAAATCCGGAAAAAATCGGAAAAAATCGGGAAAAATCGGAAAAATCGGGAAAAATCGGAAAAATCGGAAAAAATCGGAAAAATCGAGAATATTGGAAAATAATGGAAGAACAAATCAGAAAAAAATCGGGAAAAAAGGGAAAAAATGCGGAAAAAATCAAAAAAGAAATCGGAAAAAATCGGAAAAAATCAGAAAAAATCCGAAAAAACCCGGGAAAAATCGGGAAAAAAATCGGGAAAGAATCAGAAACAAATCGGGAAAAAATCGGGAAAAATCGAAAAAAATCGGGAAAAATCGGAAAAATGAAAAAAAAAAAAAACGAAAAAAACCGGGAAAAAATCGGCAAAAATCGGTAAAAATCGGAAAAATTGGAAAATAATGGAAAAAATCAGAAAAAGTCGTGAGAAAAGGGAAAAATTGGGAAAAAATCAAAAAGAAATCGGAAAAAATCGGGAAAAATCGGAAAAAATCGGGAAAAAATCGGAAAAAATCGGAAAAAATCAGAAAAAATCCGAAAAACCCGGGAAAAATCGGAAAAAATCGGGAAAAAATCAGAAAATAATCGGGAAAAATCGGAAAAAATCGAAAAAAATCGGGAAAAAAAATCGGAAAAATCGGGAAAAAAAGAAAAAAAAAAAACCGAAAAAACCGGGAAAAAATCAGGAAAAATCGGAAAAAATCCGGAAAAAATCGGAAAAAATCAGAAAAAATCGAGAATATTGGAAAATAATGGAAGAACAAATCAAGAAAAAATCGGGAAAAAGGGAAAAAATGGGGAAAAAATCAAAAGAAATCGGAAAAAATCGAAAAAATCGGAAAAAATCGGAAAAAATCGGTAAAAATCGGCAAAAATCGGCAAAAATCGGCAAAAATCTGCAAAAATCGGAAAAATCGGAAAAATTGGAAAATAATGGAAAAAATCAGAAACAAGTCGTGAGAAAAGGGAAAAAATGGGAAAAAAATCAAAAGAAATCGGAAAAAATCGGAAAAAATCGGAAAAACCGGGAAAAAGCGGGAAAAAAATCGGGAAAAAATCGGGAAAAAAAAAGAAAAAAAAATCGGGAAAAAATGAAAAAATCGAAAAAAACGGGAAAAATCGGGAAAAGTCGGAAAAAATCGGGAAAAAACGGGAAAAAAAATCAGAAAAAATCGGGAAAAATCGGAAAAAATCGGGAAAAAAAGAAAAAAAACCGAAAAAATCGGGAAAAAATCGAAAAAAATCGGAAAAAATCGGGAAAAATCGGAAAAAATCAGAAAAAATCAGAAAAATCGAAAAAATTGGAAAATAATGGAAAAAATCAGAAAAAATCGTGAGAAAAGGGAAAAAATGGGGAAAAAAATAAAAAAAGAAATCGGAAAAAATCGGAAAAAATCGGAAAAACCCGGGAAAAAGCGGGAAAAATATCGGAAAAAATCGGAAAAAAAAAGAAAAAAAATCGGGAAAAATGAAAAAAAATCGGAAAAAACCGGGAAAAATCAGGAAAAATCAGGAAAAATCGGAAAAAATCGGGGAAAAAAACGGAAAAAAAAAAAATCAGAAAAAATCGGGAAAAATCGGAAAAAATCGGGAAAAAATGAAAAACCCCGAAAAAATCGGGAAAAATCGAAAAAATCGGAAAAATCGGAAAAAATCGGAAAAAAATCGGGAAAAATCGGAAAAAACAGAAAAAATCAGAAAAATCGGAAAAAATTGGAAAATAATGGAAAAAATCAGAAAAATCGTGAGAAAAGGGAAAAAATGGGAAAAAAAATCAAAAAGAAATCGGAAAAAAATCGGAAAAAATCGGAAAAAATCGGGAAAAATCGAAAAAAAATCGGAAAAAAAATCGAAAAAAAATCGGAAAAAAAATCTTTAAAAATTCCTAAAATTCCCGAAACCTTGGCAGGTGGCAGGATGAGCTCGTGCAGCTCGCGCGCGCTGACGCTGCTGAGCAGCGTGTTCGGCGCCTGCGGGCTGCTGCTCGTGGGCATCGCCGTCTCCACCGACTACTGGCTCTACATGGAGGAGGGCGTGGTGTCCCCGCAGAACCAGAGCACCGAGGTGCGCATGGCGCTGCACGCGGGGCTCTGGCGCGTCTGCTTCTTCGCAGGTATCCATAATAGTCCGGAGAAATTTGGGATTAACGGGAAAAAAATGAGCTCGATAGGAGAAAGTTTGGGGGAGATATTTGGGATTTAAGGGGAAAAATCTGATTTTTGGGGTTTTTTAGTGTCTGCTTCTTCGCAGGTATCCCATAATAGTCCCGGGAAAAAATTGGGATTTATAGGAAAAAAAAATTTGGGATGGATAAGAGAAAGTTTGGGGGAGATATTTGGGTTTGAAGGGGAAAAAATCTGATTTTTTGGGGATTTTTTGTGTCTGCTTCTTCGCAGGTATCCCATAATAGTCCCGGGAAAAAATTGGGATTTATAGGAAAAAAAAATTTGGGATGGATAGGAGAAAGTTTGGGGGAGATATTTGGGTTTTAAGGGGAAAAAATCTGATTTTTTTGGGGTTTTTTTTGTTTCTGCTTCTTCGCAGGTATCCCATAATAGTCCCGGGGAAAATTGGGATTGATAGGGAAAAAAATTTGGGATGGACAGGAGAAAGTTTGGGGAGATATTTGGGATTTAAGGGGAAAAATCTGATTTTTTGGGGTTTTTTGTGTGTCTGCTTCTTCGCAGGTATCCCATAATAGTCCCGGGAAAAATTGGGATTTGTAGGAAAAAAATTTGGGATGGATAGGAGAAAGTTTGGGGAGATATTTGGGTTTAAGGGAAAAAATCTGATTTTTTGGGGTTTTTTGTGTCTGCTTCTTCGCAGGTATCCCATAATAGTCCCGGGAAAAATTGGGATTTGTAGGAAAAAAAAATGAGCTCGATAGGAGAAAGTTTGGGGGAGATATTTGGGTTTAAGGGGAAAAAATCTGAATTTTTTGGGGTTTTTTTGTGTCTGCTTCTTCGCAGATATCCCATAATATTCCACTGGATTCCATGGGGAAAAATTTGGGATTAACGGGAAAAAAATTTGGGATGGACAGGAGAAAGTTTGGGGGAGATATTTGGGATTTTAGGGAAAAAATCTGATTTTTGGGGTTTTTGTGTCTGCTTCTTCGCAGGTATCCCATAATAGTCCGGGAGAAATTTGGGATTTGTAGGAAAAAAAAATGAGCTCGATAGGAGAAAGTTTGGGGGAGATATTTGGGTTTTAAGGGGAAAAAATCTGATTTTTTTTGAGTTTTTTTTGTGTCTGCTTCTTCGCAGGTATCCCATAATAGTCCGGGAAAATTGGGATTTATAGGAAAAAAAAAATGAGCTCGATAGGAGAAAGTTTGGGGGAGATATTCGGGTTTTAAGAGGAAAAAATCTGATTTTTTGGGGTTTTTTGTGTGTCTGCTTCTTCGCAGGTATCCCATAATAGTCCCGGGAAAAATTTGGGATTAACGGGAAAAAAATTTGGGATGGACAGGAGAAAGTTTGGGGGAGATATTTGGGATTTTACGGGAAAAAAATTGGATTTTTGGGGGGTTCTGTATCCCAAAATATCCTGGAAAAATTTGGGATTCACGGGAAAAAAAATTTGGATTAATTGGAAAAAAAAAAAATTTGGATTAATAGGAAAAAAATTGGGATTAATTAGAAAAAAATTTGGATTAATTGGAAAAAAATTTGGGATTAATTAGAAAAAATTTGCGATTAATTGGAAAAAAATTTGAGAGTAATTAGAAAAAATTTGGGATTAATTGGAAAAAATTTGGGATTAATTAGAAAAGATTTGGATTAATTGGAAAAAATTTGGGATTAATTGGAAAAAAAATTGGGATTAATTAGAAAAAATTTGGGATTAATTAGAAAAAAATTGGGATTAATTGGAAAAACTTGGGATTAATTGGAAAAAATTTGGGATTAATTCGAAATAATTTGGGATTAATTGGAAAAAAATTGGGATTAATTAGAAAAAAAATTGGGATTAATTGGAAAAAATTTGGGATCAATAGGAATTGGAATAGTTGGGTTTTTAGGGGAAAAATTCGGATTTTTGGGGAAATTTTGGGATTTTTGGGAAAATTTTGGGATAATTTTGGGGGGTTTTGGAGCAATTTTTGGGTAATTTTGAGATCATTTTAGAGGAAATTTTGGGGTAATTTTGGGTAATTTTGGGGGAGTTTTTGGTATTTTGGGTAATTTTGTGGCGTTTCAGGATAATTTTTTGAGTATTTTCGGGTGATTTTGGGGTAATTTTGGAGTAAATTTGGGGGGTGTTTTGGGGTAATTTTGGGGTAATTTGCAGGAAAAATTTGGGGTGTTTTGGGTGAATTTTGGGTAATTTTAGGGTAAACTCGGAGGTAATTTTGGATTAATTTTGGGTTAATTTTTGGGTTAATTTTTGGGTAATTTCATGATAATTTGGGGGTGTTTTGGGATAATTCTTGAGGTAATTTTGGTGCAATTTTGGGGTAATTTTGGGGCAAATTTGGGGATGTTTCGAGGTAATTTTGGGTCGATTTTGGATTAATTTGGGTTAATTTTGGACTAATTTTTTGTAATTTAATGGTAATTTCGGGGCGTTTTGGGATAATTTTTGGGTTAATTTTGGTGCAGTATTGTGGTCAATTTTGGGCCTTTTTTGAGGTAATTTTCGGTTAATTTGGGGTTAATTTTTCCTTAATTTTGGGTTAATTTTGGAGTAATTTTTTGGTAATTTAATGGTAATTTCGGGGTGTTTTGAAATAATTTTTGGTGCAATTTTGGAGCAATTTTGGGGATGTTTAGAGGTAATTTTGGGTTAATTTTGGAGTAATTTTTTTGTAATTTAATGGTAATCTAGTGGTAATGTAATGGTAATTTCGGGGTGTTTTGGGATAATTTTTGGGGTAATTTTGGTGCAATTTTGGGGGCAATTTCGGTGCTGTTTTGAGGTAATTTTGGGTTTATTTGGGGGTAATTTTGAGTTAATTTTCGTTAATTTTGGAGTAATTTTTTGTAATTTAATGGTAATTTCCGGGGGTGTTTTAGGATAATTTTTGGGTTAATTTTGGTGCAATTTTGGTGCAATTTTGGTGCAATTTTGGGGCAATTTTGGGGATGTTTAGAGGTAATGGGTTAATTTTGGGTTAATTTTGGGTTAATTTGGGGTTGATTTCGAGTTAATTTTGGAGTAATTTTTTGGTAATTTAATGGTATTTTCGGAGTGTTTTGCGATAATTTTTGGGTTAATTTTGGGGCAATTTTGGAGCAATTTTGGGGCCAATTTTGGGGATGTTTAGAGGTAATTTTGGGTTAATTTTGGACTAATATTTTTGTAATTTAATGGTAATTTAATGGTAATTTCGAGGTGTTTTGGAATAATTTTAAGGTTAATTTTGGGTTAATTTGGGGTTGATTTTGGGTTAATTTTGGAGCAATTTTTTTGTACTTTAATGGTAATTTTGGGGAGTTTTTGGATGATTTTTGGGTTAATTTTGGTGCAATTTTGGTGCAATTTTGGGGCAATTTTGGGGTCAATTTTGGGTTGATTTTGGGTTAATTTTGGGTTGATTTTGGGCTGTTTGGGGCCCCAGGCCGGGAGAAGGGGCGCTGCGTGGCCTCCGAATATTTCCTGGAGCCGGAGCTGAATTTGGTGACGGAAAACACCGAAAACATCCTGAGTAAGGGGGAATTCGGGAATTCCGGGGGAATTCGGGAATTCTGGGGGAAAATCGGGAATTTTGGGGGAAAACTGGGGAATTCTGGGGGCAAATTCGGTAATTTCGGGGAAAATTTTGGAATTCTGGGGGGAAAATTCGGGGAATTCTGGAGGATTTTGGGAATTTTGGGAGCAAGTTCGGGGAATTTCGGGAGAAAATTTGGGAATTCCGGTGGAAATTTGGGAATTCTGGGGGAAATTTGGGAATTCCAGGGGAAATTCGGGAATTTTGGGAGAAAATTCGGGAATTCTGGGGAAAATTCAGGACTTTCGGGAGAAAATTTGGCAATTCTGGGGGAAATTCAGAAATTCTGGGGGGAAAATACGGGAATTCTGGGGGAAGTTCGGGAATTTAGGGAGAAAATTCGGGAATTCTGGGGGAAATTTGGGGATTCCGGGGAAAATTCGGGAATTTCGGGAGAAAATTTGGGAATTTCGGGAAATTTGGGAATTCCGGGGAAAATTCGGGAATTTCGGGAGAAAATTTGGGAATTTCGGGGGAAATTTGGGAATTCCGGGGAAAATTCGGGAATTTCGGGAGAAAATTTGGGAATTCTGGGGAAAATTCAGGAATTCTGGGGGAAATTTGAGGGAATATTTGGGAATTTTGAGGGAATTTTGGGGAAATCTTCAGGAATTTTGCGGGAATATTTCAAATTTTGCGAAGTTTGGGGAGATTTTGGGGAAGAGCAGAAGGAATTTTGGGATGGATTTTTCGGGAAATTCCGGAGTTTTTTGAGGGGGAGGGTCCCGAAAATTTGGGGAAATTTGAGGAAATTTCAGGAAATTTCAGGACGATTTGAGTGAATTTGGGATTTTTGGGGTTTTTAGAGATCTGGAAATTCCGGGTTTTTTTTCAGGGGAAGCCCCAAAGGTCTCAGGGTGAATTTGGGATAAATTTGGGGTGAATTTTGGGTGAATTTGGGATAAATTTGGCTAAATTTAGGGGGAATTTGGGGATGGATTTGGTGATTATTTTTAAGGGTTTTTTTTGGTTTTTTGGGTTTTTTCGAGGTGTGGAAATTCCGGATTTTTTTGAGGGAGATCCTGAGGGTCTCAGGGTGAATTTGGGATGAATTTGGGATGAATTTGGGGTGAATTTGGGGTTAATTTGGGATAAATTTGGATAAATTTAGGGGGAATTTGAGGATGGATTTGGTGATTATTTTTTAGGGTTTTTTTTGTTTATTTTGGTTTTTCCGAGGTGTGGAAATTCCGGGTTTTTGAGGAGATCCTGAGGATCTCAGGATGAATTTGGGATAAATTTGGGATGAATTTGGGATGAATGTTGGGATGAATTTGGGATGAATTTGGATAAATTAAAGGGAAATTTGGGGGTGGATTTGTTGATTATTTTTAATGTGGTTTTGGGGTTTTTGGTTTTTCCAAGGTCTGGAAATTCGGGTTTTTGAGGGAGATCCTGAGGGTCTCGGGGTGAATTTGGGGTGATTTTGGGGTGATTTTTGGGGGGTCCCGACCATTTTTTGGGCCCCCAGAGACGGTGCGGACGGCAACGCCGTTCCCCATGGTCAGCCTGTTCCTGGTGTTCACCGCCTTCGTCATCAGCAACGTGGGGCACATCCGGCCCCAGAGGACCCTGCTGGCCTTCGTCTCGGGCATCTTCTTCATCCTCTCGGGTGAGGGGCGCCCCCCAAAATACAAAAACCCCAAAAATTCCGATTTCCCCCCGAAAATCTGTGTCAAAATTGTCCCAGTGATCCCAATTCCACCCTTTGGTTTCCAGTGTCCTCTGCAGGGTGGGACCCCAAAACTGGCCCAAATCCCCCAAAATTGGCCTAAATGTCCCCAAAACTGTCTCAGAGATCCACCCAGGGCCCCCAAAATCCAAAAACCCCAAAAAATTCTGATTTCCCGAAAATCTGTGCGAAATCGGCCCGCGCTCCTGATTCCTCCCTTTGGTTTCAGTGTCCTCTGCAGGGTGGGACCCCCAAAACTGGCCCAAATCCCCCAAAATTGGCCTAAATGTCCCCAAAATTAGCTCAGAGATCCACCCACGGCCCCCAAAATCCAAAAATCTCCAAAAATTCGATTTTCCCCAAAAATCTGTGCGAAATCGGCCCGCGCTCCTGATTCCTCCCTTTGGTTTCCAGTGTCCTCTGCAGGGTGGGACCCCAAAATTAG
Organism: Luscinia luscinia; assembly: GCA_034336685.1. NCBI lineage: Eukaryota > Metazoa > Chordata > Aves > Passeriformes > Muscicapidae > Luscinia > Luscinia luscinia. The sequence goes on along the minus strand of JAKWBO010000079.1, from coordinate 39,457 downwards.
CCCAAATCCCCCAAAATTGGCCCAAATCCCCCAAAATTGGCCCAAGTCCCCCCAAAATTGGCCCAAATCCCCCAAAATTGGCCCAAATCCCCCAAATTTGCCCAAATCCCCCAAAATTGGCCCAAATCCCCCAAAATTGGCTCAGAGAGATCCGCTCAGGACCTCCCAAAATCAAAATCCCCCCAAAATTCCGATTTCCCACCAAAAATCTGCATCTCCTATTCCAGCCCTGGGTCTTTGTTGGCCTATCCAGGGGGACCCCAAATTGACCCAAATTCTGCCTAAATTAACCCAAAATCCCAGAAATCCCCCAAAATTCCCAAAATCTCCCCAAAATCCCTCCGAATTCTGCCCAAAACCACCTCAAAATCTCCCAGATTTTTTCCCCAAAATCCCCCAAAATCTCTCTAAATTCCTTCTGAAATCCCAAAATTTCCCTCCCCAAACTCTCATTTCTCCCCTTAATTTCCCCCACATTTCTCCCCAAAATCCCTGAAATCTCCCCAAAATCTCCTCCCTAAATTTCATCACAAACTCCCCAAATTTTCCCAAAATTTTCCCAAAACCCCAAAAATCTCCTGAAATCTCCCCCAAAATTCCCTGGCATCACCCCAAAACACCCCAAATCTTCCCCCAAAAATTCCCTGGCATCTCCCCAAAAATCCCCAAATTTTCCCCCCAAACCCCCAAATTTTCCCTCCAAATTCTCCCCAAAACTCCCCAATTTCCCCCTAAACTCCCCAAATCTCACCCAAAAATCCCCGAATTTCCCCAAATTTCCCCCAAATTTCCCCCAAATTTCCCCCAAATTTCCCGAATTTCCCCAAATTTCCCAAATTTCCCAATTTCCCGGGTTCCCAGGGCTGTCTCTGGTGGTCGGGCTCGTTCTCTACATCTCCAGCATCAACGACGAGGTGATGAACCGGCCCGGGGGGTCGGAGCAATATTTCCAGTATCGCTACGGCTGGTCCTTCGCCTTTGCTGCCTCCTCCTTCCTGCTCAAGGAGGTGAGAAACCCAAATTCCCAAAATTCCCAAAATTTCGGGGTTTTGGGAAAAAATTCTGGGTTTTAGCTGGAAAAATGGGGTTTTTAGGTGAAAAAATGAGATTTTTAGGAGGAAAAATGGGGTTCAGGGCTGGTCCTTCACCTTTGCTGTCTCCTCCTTCCTGCTCAAGGACCTGAGAAACCCCAAATTCACAAATTTTCAAAAATTTCCCAAAAAATCTGGGTTTTTCGGTGAAAAAATGGGAATTTTGGTGAAAAAATGAGATTTTAGGGGGGAAAAATGGGGTTCAGGGCTGGTCCTTTGCCTTCGCTGCCTCCTCCTTCCTGCTCAAGGAGGTAGAGAAACCCAAATTCCCAAAATTCCCAAAAAAATCTGGGTTTTTGGTGAAAAAATGGGATTTTTAGGTGAAAAAATTGAGTTTTTATGTGAAAAAATGAGATTTTTAGGAGGAAAAATGGGGTTCAGGGCTGGTCCTTCACCTTTGATGTCTCCTCCTTCCTGCTCAAGGAGGTGAGAAACCCAAAATTCCCAAAATTTCCAAAAATTTCCAAAAATTCTGGGGTTTTCGGTGAAAAATGGGGTTTCTAGGTGAAAAATGAGATTTTTAGGAGGGAAAATGGGGTTCAGGGCTGGTCCTTCGCCTTTGCTGCCTCCTCCTTCCTGCTCAAGGAGGTGAGAAACCCAAAATTCACAAAATTCCCAAAAATTTCCAAAAAAATCTGGGTTTTTCGGTGAAAAAATTGGGTTTTTACGTGAAAAAATGAGATTTTTAGGTGAAAAATGAGATTTTTAGGAGGAAAAATGGGGTTCAGGGCTGGTCCTTCGCCTTCGCCGCCTCCTCCTTCCTGCTCAAGGAGGTGAGAAACCCAAAATTCACAAAATTTCCAAAAATTTCCAAAAAATTCTGGGGTTTTCGGTGAAAAAATGGGGTTTCTAGGTGAAAAAATGAGATTTTTAGGAGGGAAAATGGGGTTCAGGGCTGGTCCTTCGCCTTTGCTGCCTCCTCCTTCCTGCTCAAGGAGGTGAGAAACCCAAATTCACAAAATTCCCAAAAATTTCCAAAAATTCTGGGTTTTTCGGTGAAAAAATGGGGTTTTTATGTGAAAAATTAGATTTTTAGGAGGAAAAATGGGGTTCAGGGCTGGTCCTTCACCTTGCTGTCTCCTCCTTCCTGCTCAAGGAGCTGAGAAACCCAAAATTCACAAATTTTCAAAAATTTCCGAAAAAATCTGGGTTTTTCGGTGAAAAAATGGGAATTTTTGGTGAAAAAATGAGATTTTAGGGGAAAAATGGGGTTCAGGGCTGGTCCTTCGCCTTTGATGTCTCCTGCTTCCTGCTCAAGGAGGTGAGAAACCCAAAATTCCCAAAATTCCCAAAAATTTCCAAAAAAAATCTGGGGTTTTCAGTGAAAAAATGGAGTTTCTAGGTGAAAAAAATGAGATTTTTAGGTGAAAAAATGAGATTTTTAGGAGGAAAAATGGGGTTCAAGGCTGGTCCCGCACCTTTGCTGTCTCCTCCTTCCTGCTCAAGGAGGTGAGAAACCCAAATTCCCAAAATTCCCAAAATTTCGGGGTTTTTGGGAAAAAAATTCTGGGTTTTAGCTGGAAAAATGGGGTTTTTAGGTGAAAAATGAGATTTTTAGGAGGAAAAATGGGGTTCAGGGCTGGTCCTTCACCTTTGCTGTCTCCTCCTTCCTGCTCAAGGAGCTGAGAAACCCCAAATTCACAAATTTTCAAAAATTTCCCAAAAAAATCTGGGTTTTTCGGTGAAAAAATGGGAATTTTTGGTGAAAAAATGAGATTTTTAGGGGGAAAAATGGGGTTCAGGGCTGGTCCTTCACCTTTGATGTCTCCTCCTTCCTATTCAAGAAGGTGAGAAACCCAAAATTCACAAAATTCCCAAAAATTTCCAAAAATTTCCAAAAGATTCTGGGTTTTTAGGTGAAAAAATGGGATTTTTAGGTGAAAAATCAGGATTTTTAGGCAGAAAAAAAAGAGTTGTTAGGCAGAAAATTTCAGGGTTTTATGCAAAAAAAAGGAGGGGATTTTTCAGAGAAAAAATGTGATTTTTCAGAGAAAAATTGGGATTTTTAGGTGAAAAAAATGGAATTTTTAGGAAGGAAACTTGTGATTTTCAGGTTTTAAAAAATTGGGAATTTTAGGTGCAAAAAGATGCGGTTTTATGTGAGAAAATGTGATTTTTACACCAGGAAAAAATATTTGGTTTTTTCATGAAAACACTCACGTCCCCAAACATCCAGTTTTAAAAAAATAATGAAAAAAACCAAGAAAAGAACCAATTTTTTCCTGATAAATGTGGTAGAAAATCGGGATTGTTTTCTCGAAAATTATGGTTTTTATTTCCAGAAAAATGTCGTGGTTTTTTTCCTAAAAAAAATCAATTTATTACAAAATAATTTTAACCCAAAAATCCTGATTTTTCCTGAGAGGAAAATGGCGGGAAAACATGAGGGGGAAATGGCGGGGAAATGTGAGGTGAAAATGGCGGGAAAACATGAGGGAAAATGGCGGGAAAATGTGAGGGGAAATGGCGGGAAAATGTGAGGGAAAATGGCGGGAAAATATGAGGGGGAAAATGGCCGGAAAATGTGAGGGGAAATGCCAAGTGTCACTCAGGTGTCACAGACGTCGCTCAGGTGTGATGTTGGTGTCACACAGGTATGACAGGTGTCACACAGGTGTCACTCAGGTGTCACACAGGTGTCACTCAGTTGTCACAGGTGTCACACAGGTGTCACTCAGTTATTACAGGTGTCACAGGTGTCACACAGGTGTGATGTTGTTGTCACAGGTGTCACACAATTATCACAGGTGTCACTCAGGTGTCACAGGCGTCGCTCAGGTGTGATGTTGGTGCGACAGGTGTCACTCAGGGGTGGCAGGTGTCACTCAGTGTCGCTAAAGTGTCACAGGTGGCAGGTACCAGGTGTCACTGTGGAGTCACACAGGTGTCACTCAGGTGTCACTCAGGGGTGGCAGGTGTCACTCAGTGTAGCTGAGGTGTCACAGGTGACAGGTGGCAGGTACCAGGTGTCACTGTGGAGTCACTGTGGTGTCACTCTGATTTCACTCGGGTGTCACTATGATGTCACACAGGTGTCTCTCCCCCCAGGGCGTGGGTGTGATGTCGGTGTACCTGCTCACCAGGCTGTCACAGGTGTCACTCAGGTGTCACACAGGTGTTACTGTGATGTCACTCAGGTGTCACTCAGGTATCACAGGTGTCACACAGGTGTCACACAGGTGTCACAGGTGTCTCTCCCCCCAGGGCGCGGGCGTGATGTCGGTGTACCTGTTCACCCGGCTGTTACAGGTGTTACTGTGATGTCACACAGGTGTTACTGTGATGTCATTTAGGAGTGACAGGTGCCATTCAGGTGTCACACAGGTATCACAGGTGTCACTCAGGTGTCACTCAGATATCACAGGTGTCACTGAGGTGTGTCTGTCCCCCCAGGGCGTGGGTGTGATGTCGGTGTACCTGTTCACCAGGCTGTTACAGGTGTCACACAGGTGTCACTCAGGTGTCACACAGGTGTCACACAGGTGTTACTGTGATGTCATTTAGGAGTGACAGGTGCCATTCAGGTGTCACTCAGGTATCACAGGTGCCACTCAGGTGTCACACAGGTGTCACTCAGGTGTGTCTCTCCCCCCCAGGGCGCGGGCGTGATGTCGGTGTACCTGTTCACCAGGCTGTTACAGGTGTCATTCAGGTGTCACACAGGTGTCACTCAGGTGTCACTCAGGTATCACAGGTGTCACTCTGGTGTTACACAGGTGTTACTGTGATGTCATTTAGGAGTGACAGGTGCCATTCAGGTGTCACACAGGTGTATCTCAGGTATCACAGAGGTGTCACTCAGGTGTCACACAGGCGTCACTCAGGTGTCACTCTGGTGTCACTGTTGTCACTATGATGTCACACAGGTGTCTCTCCCCCCAGGGCGCGGGTGTGATGTCGGTGTACCTGTTCACCAGGCTGTCACAGGTGTTACTGTGATGTCATTTAGGAGTGACAGGTGCCACAGGTGCCATTCAGGTGTCACTCAGATATCACAGGTGTCACACAGGTGTCACTCAGGTGTCACAGGTGTGTCTCTCCCCCAGGGTGCGGGCGTGATGTCGGTGTACCTGTTCACCAGGCTGTTACAGGTGTCATTCAGGTGTCACACAGGTGTCACACAGGTATCACAGGTGTCACACAGGTGTCACAGGTGTATCTCTCTCCCCCCAGGGTGCAGGCGTGATGTCGGTGTACCTGTTCACCACGCTGTTACAGGTGTTACTGTGATGTCACTCAGGAGTGACAGGTGTCACACAGGTGCCATTCAATTGTCACACAGGTATCACAGGTGTCACTCAGGTGTGTCTCTCCCCCAGGGCGCAGGTGTGATGTCGGTGTACCTGTTCACCAAGCGCTACGCCGAGGAGGAGCTGTACCGCGCGCCGCCTCACCTGCTGCGGCCGCGCCTCAGCACCTGCTCGGGGCTGTCGGCGCAGTTCCTGCAGCCGCGAGCGTGGCCGCGCCACGCAGCCCCTCGGACGCCCCTCCTCGGACGTGTCCATCCAGATGACTCCAGAACTACCCCCCGGCCATCAAGTACCCGCAGAGACCCGCCCCGCACCCGCACCTGTCCACCTCGCCCTGCTAGGGGCGCACCTGGGGGTGGGGACTCACCTGGGGGCTTGGGGACACACCTGGGGGGTTGGGGACACATCTGGGGGTTTGGGGACTCACCTGGGGGTTTAGGGACACACCTGGGACACACCTGGGGGGTTTGGGGACACACCTGGGGGCTTGGGGACTCACCTGGGGATATGTGACACACCTGGGCACACCTGGGAACACCTGGGGGAGTAGGAAGGGCTTGGGGACACATCTGAGGGATTTAGGGACACACCTGGGGGATTTGGGGACACACCTGGGGGACATGGGGCACACCTGGGACACACCTGGACACACCTGGGCACACCTAGAACACACCTGGCAGATTTAGGGACACACCTGGGCGCACCTGGGCGATTTGGACGTGTCCATCCAGATGACCCAGAACTACCCCCGGCCATCAAGTACCCAAGAGACCCGCCCCGCACCTCGCACCTGTCCACCTCGCCCTGCTAGGGCGCACCTGGGGGCTGGGGGACACACCTGGGGGCTTGGGGACACATCTGGGGGGGCTTGGGGACACATCTGGGACACACCTGGACACACCTGGGGAGTAGGAAGGGCTTGGGGACACATCTGGGGGTTTGGGGACTCACCTGGGGGTTTGGGACACACCTGGGGGTTTGGGGACACATCTGGGGGCATGGGACACACCTGGGGTGGGGACACACCTGGGGGGGTTGGGGACACACCTGGGGGTTTGGGGACACATCTGGGGGGCATGGGACACACCTGGGACACACCTGGGGGTTTGGGGACACACCTGGGACACACCTGGAGGGGCTTGGGACTCACCTGGGGGCTTGGGACACATCTGGGGACATGGGACACACCTGGGGGTTTGGAGACACACCTGGGCACACCTGGGGGGCTTAGGGACTCACCTGGTGTGTTTGGGGACACACCTGGGACACACCTGGGGGTTTAGGGACACACTTGGGGGTTTGGGACACACCTGGGGGACATGGGACACACCTGGACACACCTGGACACACCTGGGCGCACCTGGGGGCTTGGGGACACACCTGGGGGCTTGGGGACACACCTGGGGGTTGAGGACACATCTAGGACACACCTGGGGGATTTAGGGACACACCTGGGCACACCTGGGGAGTAGGAAGGATTTAGGGACACACCTGGGGGATTTGGGGACACACCTGGGGATTTGGAGGACACACCTGGGGACATGGGACACAACTGGGACACACCTGGGGGGTTTGGGGGCACACCTGGGGGATTTAGGGACACACCTGAGCTCACCTGGGGGCTTGGGGACTCACCTGGTGTGTTTGGGGACACACCTGGGACACACCTGGTGTGTTTAGGGACACACCTGGGACACACCTGGGGGTTTGGGGACACACCTGGGGGGTTTAGGGACACACCTGGGACACACCTGGGAGACATGGGACACACCTGGGACACACCTGGACACACCTGGGCACACCTGGGGGAGTAGGAAGGGTTTGGGGACACACCTGGGGGATTTGGGGACACACCTGGAGGACATGGGACACACCTGGGACACACCTGGGGGGTTTGGGGACACACCTGGGGATTTAGGGACACACCTGGGACACACCTGGGTGTGCCTGAGCTCACCTGGTGGGATTGGGGACACACCTGGGCACATCTGGGGGACATGGGTCACACCTAGGGGACACCTTGGGGACACACCTGGGGGGGTTGGGGACACATCTGGGACACACCTGGGGCATTTGGGGACACACCTGGACACACCTGGGGGCAGCTGGAGGTGTAGGGAAGGGCTTGGGCACACACCTGGGGGTTGGGGACACCTGGGACACACCTGGGACACACCTGGGGACACACCTGGGGACACCTGGGACACACCTGGGGGACACACCTGGGCTCACCTGGGGGTTCGGGCTCACCTGGGCTCACCTGGAGCCATTTGGGAACATCAGGGCCATCCCCGGCCGCCATCTTGGTGATGTCATCTGCCGCCATCTTGGCCGGGCAGCGGCAGCCATAATCAGTGGCAAGGATTCCATTGGCGGCCATATTGATTGGGTGTAATCGCCCAATGAGAGACAAGGATCGGCTCGGCGGCCATCTTGGACTGGTAGCAGCCAATGAGAGACGTAGGATTGCCCTGGCGGCCATTTTGTCCCGCCAGCAGCAACCAATGAGAGACAAAGGATCACACTGGCGGCCATTTTGGATTGGCAGCAGCCAATGAGAGACGAGGATTGTCCTGGCTGCCATCTTGAATAGGTGTGGTGGCCAATGAGCAACAAGGATCCGCTTGGCGGCCATCTTGAATTGGTAGCTGCCAATGAGAAACAAGAATTGCACTTGCAGCCATCTTGACTGGGAGAATCCAGCCAATGAGAGACAAGGATCAGCTTGGCGGCCATTTTGGATCGGTAGCAGCCAATCAGATATAAGGATCATTTTGGCGGCCATTTTGAATCTGTAGCAACCAATCAGAGACGAGGATCATTTTGGTTGCCATTTTTGAATCCGTAGCAGCCAATCAGAGATAAGGATCACTTTGGCGGCCATTTTGAATTGGTAGCAGCCAATCAGAGACGAGGATCACTTTGGCGGCCATTTTGAATTGGTAGCAGCCAATCAGAGATGAGGACCGCTTTGGCGGCCATTTTGAATCTGTAGCAGCCAATCAGAGACGAGGATCATTTTGGCGGCCATTTTGGATCCGTAGCAGCCAATCAGAGACGAGGATCATTTTGGCGGCCATTTTGGATCCGTAGCAGCCAATCAGGAGACGAGGATCATTTTGGCGGCCATTTTGGATCCGTAGCAGCCAATCAGAGACGGGGGATCCCCTCGGAGGCCATCTTGTCCCCCCAGACCCCCCTTGGGGAGGGGAGAGTTCCACGGGGTTTTCCCGCCATTTGGCCCCGCCCCCCCCGCGTGGCTGGTCCATGGTGGGGGTCCCCATCGAGCACAAACTGGGGGGGGCGGGGCGGAGTCCCGGGGGGCTCGAGCCCGTTTTTGGGGGGGTGGGGAGGAGGTGTCCCCAAATCACGGGGGGGGCGGGGCTTGGGGTGGGGGAGGGGTCTGGGGTGTTCCCCTCCCCCCAAATTTCTGTGGCAATAAAACGGCTCCGATATGTGACCCCCCCAAATTAATATTTAATTAATAATTAATAAATAAATAAATAAAAATTGGGGGGGGAGGGGTAAATAGAAGCCAAAAAAAAAAAAAAAAAGAAATTAAAAAAATATTTTTTGGGCGAAGGGGGGAGGGGGGGAGGGGGAAAGGGGGAGGGGTCGCGGCCCTCCCCCACCCTCGGCGCTGTACGATATGTAAATAAGGGATCACGTGACCTCAATAAAGGATTTCAAACTGTGCCGGGTGAGACCGAGACCCCAAAAATCAGAATGGGACCCCAAAAATCAGAATGGGACCCCCAAAAATCATGCATGGGACCCCAAAAAAATCAGAACTGGATCCCCAAAAATCAGAATGGGACCCCAAAAACAATGGGAGCCCAAAAATCATCCTGGGATTCTAAAAATCAGAATGGGACCCCAAAAATCAGCGTGGGACCCCAAAAATCAGAACTGGATCCCCAAAAATCAGAATGGGACGCCAAAAATTATCCTGGGACCCCCAAAAAATCATCCTGGGACCCCAAAAATCAGCGTGGGACCCCAAAATCAGAATTGGATCCCAAAAATCAGAATGGGAGCCCCCCAAAAATTATCCTGGGACCCGAAAAATAATCCCGGGATGTCAAAATTCATTTTGGGACCCCCCAAATCATCTTGAGACCCCAAAAATCAGAATGGGACCCCAAAAATTCAGCCTGGGACCCCAAAAATCATCCTGGGACCCCCAAAAATGATCCTGGGACCCGAAAATAATCCCCGGATGTCAAAATTCATTTTGGGACCCCCCAAAATCATCTTGAGACCCCAAAAATCAGAATGAGAGACCAAAAATCAACCTGGGACCCCAAAAATTCAACCTGGGACCCCAAAAATTCATCCTGGGACCCCAAAAATTCAGCCTGGGACCCCAAATCCTCCCCAAACCTGGGGGCCAGACGGGGGGGCGGAGGGGATCATTAATTAGGTTAATTAGGGGCTGGGGGCTTAATTAGGGGGCTAATTAGGGACTCGGGGTTAATTTGGGACTGGGGGGCTAAATCGGGGGGGAGGGGTTAGTCTGGGGGGGCTTCGGGTGTTAATTAAGGCCTGGGGGTTAATTAGGAACCGGGGGTTAATTGGGGGTTAATTAGTGCCTGGGTGGGGTTAATTAGAATGGGCGAGGGGGGTTAATTAAAGCCTGGGGGTTAATTAAAGCCTGGACGGTTAATTAGAGTGGTCGGGAGGGTTAATTAGTGCCTGGGGGTTAATTAGATCGGTCTGGGGGGTTAATTAGTGCCTGCGGGGTTAATTAGAATGGTCTGGAGGGTTAATTAGCGCCTGGGGGTTTAATTAGTGCCTGGAGGGTTAATTAGCGCCTGGGGATTAATTAGAGTGGCCTGGGGTGGGTTAATTAGTGCCTGGGGAGTTAATTAAGGGGGTCTGGGGTGGGTTAATTAGTGCCTGGGGGTTAATTAGTGCACTCTGGGGAGGGTAATTAGTCGTTAAGGGGTTAATTAGTGCCTGGGGAGTTAATTAGAGTGCCCTGGAAGGGTTAATTAGCGCCTGGGGGCTGATTAGCGCGGTCTGGGGAGGTTGATTAGCGCCTAGGAAGGTTAATTAGTGTCGTCTGGAGGGTTAATTGGCCCCCAGGGGTTAATTAAAGCCTGGAGGGTTAATTAGAGTGATCTGGGGAGGATAATTAGTGCATAGAAAGGTTAATTAGTGCCTGGGGGTTAATTAGTTCCTGGGGGTTAATTAAGGGGGTCTGGGGGGTGTTAGTGGCGCCTGGGGGAGTTAATTAGTTCCTGGGGAGTTAATTAGAGCGGTCTGAAGGGTTAATTAGCGCCTGGGGGTTAATTAGCGCGGTCTGGGGGGTTAATTCGTGCCTAGGAAAGTTAATTAGTGCCTGGGGGTTAATTAGTGCCTGGGGGTTAATTAGAGTGGGCTGAAGGGTTAATTAGCGCCTGGAGGCTAATTAGCGCCATCTGGGGGGTTAATTAGCGCCTGGGGGTTAATTAAGAGTGGTTTGAGGGGTTAATTAACACCTGGGGGTTAATTAGAGTGATCTGGGGAGGATCATTAGTGCCTAGGAAGGTTAATTAGTTCCTGGGGGGTTAATTAGTGTCGTCTGGAGGGTTAATTAGTGCCTGGGGGTTAATTAGTGCACTCTAGGGAGGGTAATTAGTCGTTAAGGTGTTAATTAGTACCTGGGGGAGTTAGAGTGGGCTGAAGGGTTAATTAGCGCCTGGGGGTTAATTAGCGCGGTCTGGGGAGGTTAATTAGCGCCTAGGAAGGTTAATTAGTGCCTAGAGGGGTTAATTGAGTGTCGTCTGGAGGGTTAATTGGCCCCCAGGGGTTATTCAAGCCTGGAGGGTTAATTAGAGTGATCTGGGGAGGATAATTAGTGCATAGAAAGGTTAATTAGTGCCTGGGGGGGTTAATTAGTTCCTGGGGGGTTAATTAAGGGGTCTGGAAGGTGTTAATTAGCGCCTGGGGAGTTAATTAGTTCCTTGGGGGTTAATTAGAGCGGGCTGAAGGGTTAATTAGGACCTGGGGAGTTAATTAGCGCGGTCTGGGCGGGTTAATTAGAGCGGTCTGAAGGGTTAATTAGCGCCTGGGGGTTGAGTAGCGCCTGGGGGTTAATTAGAGCCTGGGGGTTGAGTAGCGCCTGGGGGTTAATTAGAGCCTGAGGGTTAATTAGCGCCTGGGGAGTTAATTAGTGCCTGGGGGTTAATTAGTGCCTGGGGGTTAATTAAGAGTGGTTTGAGGGGGTTAATTAGCGCCTGGGGGTTAATTAGCGCGATCTGGGGGTTAATTAGCGCCTGGGGTTAATTAGCGCTGTCGGGGTTAAATCACGGTTGGGGGCGTGACCTAACCCACAATGGGCGTGGCCTGCCCACGTGGGCGTGGCCTGTCCCGCGGTGGGCGTGGCCTGTCCCGTGATGGGCGTGGCCTGATCCGCGGTGGGCGTGGCCTGTCCCGGGTGGGCGTGGTCTGTCCCGCGGGGGCGTGGCCGCGGCGTTTCCGTGGAGACCGCGCCGCATCCCCGTTGCCATGGAAACCCCGCGAACTCCCCGTTCCCAGGCTCCGCCCCCTCGTGACGTCACCGCAGAACCTTCCAGGCCCTCCCCTTCCCCTCCCCCGGGGCCCCCTACTTTCCCTCCCCCCAACGTCGCAGCCGAACCCGGGACCGGCACCGGCGGCGGGGACCCTCAAAATCCCCCAAAATCACCAGGGACCCCCAAAATCCCCCAAAAATTCAGGGACCCCAAAATCCCCAAAATTCCAGGGACCCCAAAATCCCCCAAAACCCGCCAGGGACCCCAAAAACCCCTGGAACCCCCAAAATCCCCCGGGACCCCCAAAAACCCGCCCGGGACCCCCCAAAAAATCCCAGGATCCCCAAAAATCCAAAAATTCCCGGACCCCCTCCAAAATCTGCCCCCAAAAATCCCCCGGAAGCTGCTGCGACCCCCCAAAAAATTGGGGAGGGGGGGAGGGGGTCCCAAAGACCGGACTGGAAAAATCAGGGTGGGGACCCCCGAAATCGGCACCGGGAGCCCCCAAAAAATCGGGGTGGGGACCCCCGAAATTTTGGACCGGGATGGACTGGAACAGGAAATTGAGGAGGTAAGGGGGGCTCGGGGGATTTTGGGGGATTTGAGGGGTCCTGGGGAGTTTTGAGGGGGTTTTAGGGGGTCCTGGGGAGAGGTTTTGGAGGGTCCTGGGGGGATTTTTGGGGGTTCAGAGGGGATTTTGGGGTGTCCTGGGGGGGTTTCGAGTGTGTTTGGGGGATCCTGGGGTTGATTTTGGGGGGGGTCTTGGGGGGGGATTTTGGGGGTGTTTGGGGGGATTTTGGGGGGTCCTGAGGAGATTTTGGGGGCTCCTGGGGTTATTTTGGGGGGGTCTTGGGGGGGATTTTTGGGGGTCCTGGGGTTATTTTGGGGGTCCTGGGGTTGATTTTTGGGGAGTTCCGAGGACATTTTGGGGTCCCCGGGGCGGGGGTTCCATATTTTGGGGGGTGGGGAGGGCAGAATCCCCCATGGGGGAGGGCGATCCCGGACCCCTCCCCAATTTTCCCCTCCCCCACTTTGGGACATCCCATTATGATTTTTGGGGGGTTCATTAAACCCCTCCCCCAATTTCTCCGCAGCTGATTGGCCGAGACTGAGGAGCCCCCCAGCACCTGAGCCCCCCCAAAAAACCTGGGACCCCCAAAATCCCCCAAATCCCCAAAATCCCCTCCCCACTGCCTAAACCCCCAAATACCCCAAAATCACCCCAAGTTCCCCAAGAATTCCCTAATTCCCCAAATTTCCCCAAATTCTCCTAAATTCCTTCCAAAATCCCCTTCCCTGCTCCCCTAAATCCCCCAAAATCCCCCAAAATCCTAAATCCCCCCAAATCCCCCAAATCCCCCCAAAATCCCCTAAATCCCCCAAAATCCCCCAAAATCCCCTAAATCCCCCAAAATCCCCCAAAATCCCTAAATCCCCAGAATCCCCCAAAATCCCCCAAAATCCCCTAAATCCCCTAAAATCCCCCAAAATCCCCCAAAATCCTAAATCCCCGGAAACCCCCAAAATCCTAAATCCCTAAATCCCCAAAATCCCCCAAAATCCCTAAATCCCCAAAAATCCCCCAAAATCCCCCAAATCCCCCAAATTCCCCAAAATCCTAAATCCTCGGATCCCCCAAAATCCCCAAAAGTCCCCCAAAATCCTAAACCCCCAAATCCCCAAAATACCCCCAAAATCCTCCCCACTACCCCAAACCCCCCAAAACCCACCCCAAAATCCCCTCCCCACTACCTAAACCCCCAAATCCTCCCCACCCCTAACCCCTCCCAACCCCCCCTAAACCCCCTTTAACCTCCCCCCCACCCCACCCCTCCCCCACCCTGGGCACCCTCACCCTGTGGGGCAGGGCCCTCCGCCCCTCCCTCCTCCCCTCCCCTCCTCCCTCCTTCCCCCGCCCCGCCGCCCCTCCCCCACGGCGGGGGGTCGCTCTAGGGGTCGCTGAAGCGCTGGGAGGGGGGCGGGGCGCAGCAGGGGAGGGGCGCTGTGGTGCGAGCGGGGGCGCAGGTGCTGCTGACGGCCGTGGGCGCCTTCGCCGCCTTCGGGCTCATGGCGATCGCCATCGGCACCGACTACTGGCTGTACGCGCGGGCGCGCGTCTGCAACAGCACCGGCGGCGCCAACGGCAGCGCGGGCGCGGCGGGCGCGGCCGGGCCGGGGACAGGCAGGAGCACGGCGGCATGACGCACTCCGGGCTCTGGAGGGTCTGCTGCCTCGAAGGTGACGGGGCGGGGCATTGGGGACATGGCTGGGGACACTGGGGACATGGCTGGGGACACCTTTGGGGACATTGGTGACATTACTGGGGACGCTGAGGACACTGGGGACACCGTGGACATGGATGGGGACACCTTTGGGATCATTGGTGACATCACTGGGGACATTGGTGACATCACTGGGGACATTGGTGACATGGCTGTGGTCGTTGGTGACACCATTGGGAGCATTGGTGACATCACTAGGGTCATTGGTGACATCACTGGGGACGCTGGGGACACTGGGGACACTGGGGACATGGATGGGGACATTGGAGACACCTTTGGGGACATTGGTGACACCTTTGGGATCATTGGTGACATCACTGGGGACATTGGTGACATTACTGGGGATGTTGGTGGCACCATTGGAGTCATTGGTGACACCTTTGGGGTCACTAGTGACACCTTTGGGAGCATTGGAGACATGGCTGGGGTCATTGGTGGCACCTTTGGGGACATTGGTGACACTGGCAGGACATTGGTGGCACCATTGGGATCATTGGTGACACCTTTGGGAGCATTGGTGACGTCACTGGGGATGTTGGGGACATGGATGGGGACACTGACAGGGCGTTGGTGAAACCTTTGGGAGCATTGGTGACATCACTGGGGACATTGGTGACATGGTTGGGGACATTGGGGACACCTTTGGGACATTTGTGACATCGCTGGGGACGTTGGTGGCAGCTTTGGGGACAGTGGTGACCCCGCTGGTGGCGCTGTTGGGGACACTTTGTGGCTCCGCGGGGGACGGCCGGGGGAGGGGACAGGCGGGAGCACGTGGGGGTGACGCACTCTGCGGGCTCTGGAGGGTCTGCGACCTCCCGAAGGTGACGGGGCGGGGACACTGGGGACATGGATGGGGACACTGGGGACATGGCTGGGGACACCTTTGGGGTCATTGGGGACACCTTTGGGGACATTGGGGACACTTTGTGGCTCAGCGGGGACGGCCGGGGGGGAGGGGACAGGGCGGGAGCACGGCGGGAGTGACGCACTGCGGGCTCTGGAGGGTCTGCGGCCTCGAAGGTGACGGGGCGGGGACACTGGGGACATTGGGGACATCACTGGGGACATCACTGGGGACATTGGGGACACCTTTGGGGACATTGGGGACACTTTGTGGCTCGCTGAGGACGGCCGGGGCCGGGGGACAGGCGGGAGCACGGCGGGGTGACGCACTCCGGGCTCTGGAGGGTCTGCTGCCTCGAAGGTGACGGGGCGGGGACACTGGGGACATGGCTGGGGACACTGGGGACATTGGTGACATCACTGGGGTCATTGGTGACACCATTGGGAGCATTGGTGACATCTCTGGGGACATTGGTGGCACTGACAGGACATTGGGGACACCTTTGGGGACATTGGTGACATCACTGGGGTCATTGGTGACACCATTGGGAGCATTGGTGACATCTCTGGGGACATTGGTGACACTGACAGGACATTGGTGACACCTTTGGGATCATTGGTGACATGGCTGTGGTCGTCGGTGACACCATTGGGAGCATTGGTGACATCACTGGGGACATTGGTGACATCACTGGGGACATTGGTGACATCTCTGGGGACATTGGTGACATGGCTGTGGTCGTTGGTGACACCATTGGGAGCATTGGTGACATCACTGGGGTCATTGGTGACACCATTGGGAGCATGGTGACATCTCTGGGGACATTGGTGACACTGACAGGACATTGGGGACACCTTTGGGGTCATTGGTGAC
This sequence comes from Luscinia luscinia, assembly GCA_034336685.1. Classification (NCBI taxonomy): domain Eukaryota; kingdom Metazoa; phylum Chordata; class Aves; order Passeriformes; family Muscicapidae; genus Luscinia; species Luscinia luscinia. The sequence goes on along the minus strand of JAKWBO010000079.1, from coordinate 23,617 downwards.
ATCACTGGGGTCATTGGTGACATTACTGGGGATGTTGGTGACATTACTGGGGACGCTGGGGACACTGGGGACACTGGGGACATTGGTGACATCACTGGGGACATTGGTGACATCACTGGGGACATTGGTGACATTACTGGGGACGTTGGGGACACCTTTGGGATCATTGGTGACATCACTGGGGACATTGGTGACATGGTTGTGGTCATTGGTGACACCATTGGGAGCATTGGTGACATCACTGGGGTCATTGGTGACATTACTGGGGATGCTGGGGACACTGGGGACATGGATGGGGACATTGGGGACACCTTTGGGATCATTGGTGACATCACTGGGGACATTGGTGACATGGTTGTGGTCATTGGTGACACCATTGGAGCATTGGTGACATCACTGGGGTCATTGGTGACATTACTGGGGATGCTGGGGACACTGGGGACACCTTTGGGGACATTGGGGACACCTTTGGGATCATTGGTGACATCACTGGGGACATTGGTGACATCACTGGGGTCATTGGTGACACCATTGGGAGCATTGGTGACATCTCTGGGGACATTGGTGACATCGCTGGGGACGTTGGTGGCAGCTTTGGGGACAGTGGTGACCCCGCTGGTGGCGCTGTTGGGGACACTTTGTGGCTCGCGGGGCGGCCGGGCCGGAGGACAGAAGCGGGAGCACGGCGGGGTGGCGCACTCCGGGCTCTGGAGGGTCTGCTGCCTCCGAAGGTGACGGGGCGGGGACACTGGGGACATTGGGGACATCACTGGGGACATGGCTGGGGACATGGCTGGGGACATCACTGGGGACGTTGGAGACACCTTTGGGGACGTTGGTGACATCGCTGGGGACATTGGGGACATGGATGGGGACATTGGTGACATCACTGGGGACATTGGTGACATGGCTGTGGTCATTGGTGACACCATTGGGAGCATTGGTGACATCTCTGGGGACATTGGTGGCACTGACAGGACATTGGGGACACCTTTGGGGACATTGGTGACATCACTGGGGTCATTGGTGACACCATTGGGAGCATGGTGACATCTCTGGGGACATTGGTGACACTGACAGGACATTGGGGACACCTTTGGGGTCATTGGTGACATCACTGGGGTCATTGGTGACATTACTGGGGATGTTGGTGACATTACTGGGGACGCTGGGGACACTGGGGACACTGGGGACATTGGTGACATCACTGGGGACATTGGTGACATCACTGGGGACATTGGTGACATTACTGGGGACGTTGGGGACACCTTTGGGATCATGGTGACATCACTGGGGACATTGGTGACATGGTTGTGGTCATTGGTGACACCATTGGGAGCATTGGTGACATCACTGGGGTCATTGGTGACATTACTGGGGATGCTGGGGACACTGGGGACACCTTTGGGGACATTGGGGACACCTTTGGGATCATTGGTGACATCACTGGGGACATTGGTGACATCACTGGGGTCATTGGTGACACCATTGGGAGCATTGGTGACATCTCTGGGGACATTGGTGACACTGACAGGACATTGGGGACACCTTTGGGGACATTGGTGACATCGCTGGGGACGTTGGTGGCAGCTTTGGGGACATTGATGACACTGGCAGGACATTGGTGACATCGCTGGGGACGTTGGTGGCAGCTTTGGGGACAGTGGTGACCCCGCTGGTGGCGCTGTTGGGGACACTTTGTGGCTCAGCGGGGGCGGCCGGGCCGGGGGACAGGCGGGAGCACGGCGGGGTGACGCACTGCGGGCTCTGGAGGGTCTGCTGCCTCGAAGGTGACGGGGCGGGGACACTGGGGACATGGCTGGGGACGTTGGAGACACCTTTGGGGACGTTGGTGACATCACAGGGGACGTTGGTGACATCACTGGGGACATTGGTGACATTACTGGGGACGTTGGGGACACCTTTGGGATCATTGGTGACATCACTGGGAACATTGGGGACACCTTTGGGGACATTGGTGACATCACTGGGGTCATTGGTGACATTACTGGGGACGCTGGGGACACTGGGGACACTGGGGACACTGGGGACATGGATGGGGACACCTTTGGGGACATTGGTGACATCACTGGGGACATTGGTGACATTACTGGGGATGTTGGTGGCACCTTTGGGGACATTGGTGGCACCTTTGGGATCATTGGTGACATCACTGGGGACATTGGTGACACTGACAGGACATTGGTGACACCTTTGGGATCATTGGTGACGTCACTGGGGTCATTGGTGACATCACTGGGGACATTGGTGACATGGTTGGGGACATTGGTGACACCATTGGGAGCATTGGTGACATCACTGGGGTCATTGGTGACATTACTGGGGATGCTGGGGACACTGGGGACATGGATGGGAACATTGGGGACACCTTTGGGGACATTGGGGACATGGATGGGGACATTGGGGACACTTTGTGGCTCCATGGGGCGGCCGGGCCGGGGGGACAGGGCGGGAGCACGGCGGGGTGACGCACTCGCGGGCTCTGGAGGGTCTGCTGCCTCGAAGGTGACGGGGGTGGGGACATTGGGGACATGGCTGGGGACACTGGGGACACCTTTGGGGACGTTGGTGACATCACTGGGGTCATTGGTGACACCATTGGGAGCATTGGTGACATCACTGGGGACATTGGTGACATTACTGGGGACATTGGTGACATGGTTGGGGACACTGGGGACACCTTTGGGATCATTGGTGACATCACTGGGGTCATTGGTGACATCACTGGGGACGTTGGGGACACTGGGGACACTGGGGACATGGATGGGGACATTGGAGACACCTTTGGGGACATTGGTGACACCTTTGGGATCATTGGTGACATCACTGGGGTCGTTGGTGACATGGCTGTGGTCATTGGTGACACCTTTGGGAGCATTGGTGACATCACTGGGGTCATTGGTGACATTACTGGGGATGTTGGGGACATGGTTGGGGACACTGGGGACACTGGGGACATCACTGGGGACATCACTGGGGACGTTGGTGGCACCTTTGGGGACGTTGGTGGCAGCTTTGGGGACGTTGGTGGCAGCTTTGGGGACGTTGGTGACATCACTGGGGTCATTGGTGACATTACTGGGGACGCTGGGGACACTGGGGACACTGGGGACATGGATGGGGACACTGGCAGGACATTGGTGACATCACTGGGGTCATTGGTGACATCACTGAGGGCACCGGCGGGACATTGGTGACACTTTTGTGGTGATTGGTGACATCTTTGGGGACATTGGTGACACTGGCAGGAAACTGGGACACTTTTGGGACATTGGTGACATCGCTGGGGACATTGGGGACATCATTGGGGACACCTTTGATACAGTTTGGTGACATTGGTGACAACTGTGACACCTCTGGGGACACTGGCAGGACATTGGTGACACCAGCAGGATATTGGTGACATCACTGGGGACATTGGTGACATCACTGGGGACATTGGTGGCACCTTTGGGGACATTGGTGACATTGCTGGGGACATTGGTGGCACCTTTGGCGACGTGTCTGGCACAGCTGGTGACCTTGGGGACACCTGTGACACCACTGGGGACATTAGGGACATTGGTGACATCATTGGGAGCACTGGGGACACGGCTGGGGTCACTTGAGATGTCCCCATTGTTCCCACTGTCCCCCAGTGTCCCCCAATGCCCCCAATGTTCCCAATGTCCCCCAGTGTCCCCAATGTCCCCAATGTTCCCAATGTCCCCCAGTGTCCCCAATGTCCCCAATGTCCCCCAGTGTCCCCAATGTCCCCAATGCCCCCACTGTCCCCCAATGTCCCCCAATGTCCCCAAATGTCCCCAATATCCCCCAATGTCCCCAGTGTCCCCAATCCCCCAATGTCCCCCAGTGTCCCCAATGTCCCCAATGTCCCCAGTGTCCCCAATCCCCAATGTCCCCCAGTGTCCCCAATGTCCCCAATGTCCCCAATCCCCCAATGTCTCCAATGTCCCCAATGTGTCCCAGTGTCCCCAATGTCCCCAATCCCCCAATGTCCCCAATGCCCCCAAATGTCCCCAATCCCCCAGTGTCCCCAGTGTCCCCAACTGTCCCTCTGTCCCAGGGCTCAAGCGCGGGCTGTGTCTCCGCATCAACCATTTCCCGAGGATCTCGAGTACGACCACGACAGCGCCGAGTACCTGCTGCGTGAGTCGCCATGGCAACCGCGTCCCTGTCACCATGGCAACCGCATCACCGTGGCAACCGCGGGTGCCATCACCACGGCAACCACGTCACCATGGCAACCGTGGCATTGTCACATCCCTGTCACCACGGCAACTGTGGCATTGTTACATCCCTGTCACCACGGCAACCGCGGCATTGTCACATCCCTGTCACCACGGCAACCAGCGTCCCTGTCACCATGGCAACTGTGGAACCGTTGTGTCCCTGTCACCATGGCAACCGGCGTCACCGTCACCATGACAGCCAGCGTCACCGCAGCAACCGTGGAACTGTCGCATCCCTGTCACTACAGCGAACGCGTTGCTGTCACCGTCCTGTCGCCATGGCAACCGCAGCGTGTTTTTTTCTTTGTTTGTTTTGTTTGTTTTGTTTGTTTGTGGTTTTTTTGGTTGGTTGGTTGGTTGGTTGGGGTGTTTTTTGGGTTTTTTTTTGTTTTTGTGTTTTGCCATGGAGACCGCATCGCCGTCGCCATGGCAACCGTGGCCTGGTCGCCTCCCTGCCACCGTGACAGCTCCACAACTGTAACCATGGCGACCATGGCAACCGTGTCCCTGTCACATCCCTGTCACCATGGCAACCGCGTTCCTGTCACAGCTGTGTCACCGTGGCAACCGTGTCACTGTCACCGTGGCAACCGTGTCACTGTCCCATCGCTGTTACCATGGCAACCGTGTCGCTGTCACCTCCTGTCACCACAGCAACCGTGTTCCTGTCACGCTGTCTGTCACCGTAGCCAGCCCGTAACCATGGCAACCGTGTCCCCATCTCCACGGCAGCGGCGGCATCGCCGCACGCCCCCCGTTACCATGGCAACCGCCAGGGCATCGCCACGGCCGCGCTTTCCCTGTCGCCATGGCAACCGCGTCACCGTGGGAACCGAGCCCTGCCTCGCGTTGCCATGGCGATGCGCCCGGCGTCGCTGCGGCTGTTGCCATGGTAACAGCTTGGCGCCGAGCCCGGCGTTTCCATGGCAACCACACGCCCTGCTCCCTGATTGGCTACAGGGAACAGATCGCTTTCCAACGGCGATTCCTGATTGGCTGCAGCTCCCCGAGCCCTGATTGGTCCCTGATAACACACCCCTCCATGTGATTGGTTGGAGCTCCCAGACCCCCTCCATTGCTGGGCTCTGATTGGCTGCAACTCCCGGATCCCTCCCCAACGCCGCTCCTGATTGGCTGAAACTATCAGATCGCCTCCATTGCTGGGCTCTGATTGGTTGGAGCTCCCAGATCCCCCTCCATTGCTGGGCTCTGATTGGCTGCAACTCCCGGATCCCTCCCCAATGCCGCTCCCTGATTGGCTGCCGCTTGGCTCTGCCACTCTCTGATTGGCTGGAGCTCCCAGATCCCCCTCCATTGCTGGGCTCTGATTGGCTGCCTGCCCCTGCGCTCCCATTGGCCACAGCTCTGCCCTGCCGCTCTCTGATTGGCTGCATCTCCCAGATCCCCCTCCATTGCTGGGCTCTGATTGGCTGGAGCTCCCAGATCCTCCTCCATTGCTGGGCTCTGATTGGTTGGAGCTCCCAGATCCCCCTCCATTGCTGGGCTCTGATTGGTTGGAGCTCCCAGATCCCCCTCCATTGCTGGGCTCTGATTGGCTGGAACTATCAGATCCCCCTCCATTGCTGGGCTCTGATTGGCTGCTCGCCCTGCCGCTCTCTGATTGGTCGCTTTTGGGTCCCTAGGCGTGGTCCGGGCCTCCAGCATCTTCCCCATCCTGAGCGCGGTGCTGCTGCTGCTGGGCGGGCTCTGCGTGGCCGCCTCGCGCCTCCAGCGGGCCAGGACCAGCCTGGTGCTCGGCGCCGGCATCCTCTTCGTGGCTGCTGGTATGTCGGGGGTTAAAATCTCCCAAATCCATCCCAAATCCATCCAAAATCCATCCTCTATTCCCCGAAATCCATCCCAAATCCATCCAAAATCCATCCAAAATCCATCCCCAAATCCTCTTCGTGGCTGCTGGTACGTCCGGGGTTGAAATCCCCAAAATCCATCCCAAATCCATCCAAAAATCCATCCAAAAATCCATCCCCAAATCCTCTTCGTGGCTGCTACAGTACGTCGGGGTTGAAATCCCCAAAATCCATCCCAAATCCATCCAAAAATCCATCCAAAAATCCATCCAAAAATCCATCCAAAAATCCATCCCCAAAATCCTCTTCGTGGCTGCTGGTACGTCGGGAGTTAAAATCCCCCAAAGTCCATCCCAAATCCATCCAGAAATCCATTCTCTAATCCCTGAAATCCATCCAAAAATCCTCTTTGTGGCTGCTGGTACGTCGGGGGTTAAAATCCCCAAAATCCAGCCCAAATCCATCACAAAATCCATCCAAAAATCCATCCCCAAATCCTCTTCGTGGCTGCTGGTACGTCGGGGGTTAAAATCCCCAAAATCCATCCCAAATCCATCCTCTATTCCCCGAAATCCATCCCAAATCTATCCAAAAATCCATCCAAAAATCCCTGAAATCTACCCCTAAATCGATCCCAAAATCCATCCAAAAATCACTGAAATCCATCCCCAAATCCATCCAAAAATCCATCCAGAAATCCATCCCAAATCCATCCTCATATCCCCGAAATCCGTCCCCAAATCCTCTTCGTGGCTGCTGGTACGTCGGGGTTAAAATCCCCAAAATCCATCCCAAATCCATCCAAAAATCCATCCCAAAATCCATCCCCAAATCCATTCTCTAATCCCTGAAATCCATCCCAAATCCATCCAAAAATCCATCCAAAAATCCATCCAAAAATCCCTGAAATCCCCAAAACCATCCTGAAATCCATCCCAAAAATCCCTGAAATCTATCCCCAAATCCATCCAAAAATCCTCAAAATCATCCCCAAATCTATCAAAAATCCATCCAAAATATATCCCCAATTCTATCTCAAAATCCATCCAAAAATCCTCAAAATCCATCCAAAAATCCATCCCAAAATCCTCAAAATCCATCCCAAAATCCATCCAAAAATCCATTCTCTAATCTCTCAATTCCATTCTCAAATCCATCCCCAAATTCTCTTCGTGGCTGCTGGTCCGTGAGGGGTTAAAATCCCCAAAATCCTTCAAGAAATCCTTTCCCAAATCCACCCAAAAATCCACCCTAGCATCCTCTTCTGGCTGTGGTATGTGAGGGGTTAAAATCCCCAAATCCACCCCAAAATCCATCCAAAAATCCTCAAAATCCATCCAAAAATCCATCCAAAAATCCATCCAAATTCCATCCGAAAATCCATCCAAAAATCCTGAAAATCCGTCCAAAAATCCTGAAAATCCATCCAAAAATCCTGAAAATCCATCCAAAAATTCTCAAAATCCATCAAAAAATCCATTCAAAATCCATCTGAAAATCCATCCAAAAATCCATCCCCAGATCCTCGAAATCCATCCCAAAATCCATCTCCAAATCCGTCCCCAAATCCATCCAAAAATCCATCCAAAAATCCTTCCACAAATCCTTCCAAAAATCCATCCCCAAATCCACCCAAAAATCCGTCCCCAGATCCTCGAAATCCAACCCAAAATCCATCCAAAAATCCTTAAAATCCATCCCAAAATCCATCCCAAAATTCTTCCAAAAATCCTCAAACTCCATCCCCAAATCCATCCCAAAATCCTCAAAATCCATCCCAAAATTCATCCAAAAATCCTCAAACTCCATCCAAAAATCCAACCCAAAATTCATCCCCAAATCCTCAAAATCCATCCCAAAATTCATCCAAAAATCCTCAAACTCCATCCAAAAATCCATCCCAAAATTCATCCCCAAATCCCCAAAATCCATCCTTAACCCTCCAATATTTTTTATTAATAACCTCCATTTTTTAATTAACCCCCACCCAATATTTTACTATTAATTTTATATATATTTTAATAATTATTTTTAATATTTTAATAACCCCATTTTTATTAAACCCCAATTTTTTAAAGCCCTCAATACTTTTTATTAATAGCCCCCATTTATTTTATTAACCCCCAATATCCTTTATTAATAACCTTCATTTTTTTAATTAACCCCCAAATTTTTTTATTAACCCCCCAAATTTTTTTTATTAACTCCCCCACTGTTTTATTAAGCCCCAAATATATTTTATTAATAACCCCCATTTTTCTATTATTAACCCCCCATTTTATTAATAACCCGCAATTATTTTTATTAATAACCCACAATTATTTTTTATTAATAACATTCCATTATTTTTTAATAACTCCCTATTTATTTTAATAACCCCAAATATATTTTATTATTAATTCCCCATTTTTCTCTTATTAAACCCCACAATTTTTTAATTAATAACCCCCAAGTATTTTTAATTAATAACCCCCATTATTTTTTATTAATAACCCTCATTTATTTTAATAACCCCCAATTATTTTTTAATTAATATCCACCCATTATTTTTTATTAAAAACCCATTAATTTTAATAACCCCCAAATATATTTTATTGATATCCCCCATTTTTCTATTATTAAACCCCCATTTTTTAAATAGGCCTCAATTATTTTTATTAATAACCCCCATTTATTTTAATAACTTCCAATCATTTTTATTAATAACCCCTCCATTATTTTTGTTAATAACCCCCAATTATTTTTATTAATAACTCTCCATTATTTTTATCAATAACTCCAAAATATTTTTATTAATAACTCCCCATTATTTTTTATTAATAAATCCCCCATTTTATTAAGAACCCCAAATATTTTAATTAAAACTCCCCATTATTTTCTATTAATATCCCCCCATTATTTTTATTAATAACCCCCCATTTATTTTAATAACCCCCAAATATATTTAATTAATAACCGCCCATTTTTCTATTATTAAACCCACATTTTTTAAACAAGCCCCAATTATTTTTATTAATAACCCCCCAATTATTTTTATTAATAAACCCCCATTTATTTGATAACCCCCAAATATTGTTTATTAACAACCCCAAATATTTTTATTAATAACCCCCTATTTACTTTAATACTCCCAAGTATATTTTATTAATAACCCCCATTTATTTTAATAACCCCCAATTATTTTTATTAATAACACCCCATTATTTTTTATTAACAACCCCCAAATATTTTTATTAATAACCCCCATTTTTTTATTAATAACCCCCATTTATATTAATGACTTTCAATTATTTTTATTAAAAACTCCCCACTATTTTTATTAATAACCCCCATTATTTTTATTAATAACCCCACATTATTTTTATTAATAAGCCCCCATTTATTATTTTTTATTAATAACCATCCATTTATTTTAATAACCCCCATTATTTTTTATTAAAAGCCCCCATTTATTTTAATAACCCCCAATTATTTTTATTAATAACCCCTCATTTATTTTAATAACCCCCAATTATTTTTATTAATAACCCCCATTTATTTTAATACCCCCATTATTTTTTATTAATAACGCCCCATTTATTTGATAACCCCCAAATATTGTTATTAACAACCCCCAAATATTTTTTAATAATAACCCCCATTTATTTTAATAACCCCCAATTATTTTTATTAATAACCCCCATTTATTTTAATAACGCCAAATATTTTTTATTAGTAACCCCCATTTATTTTAATACCTCCCATTATTTTTTATTAATAACCCCCATTTATTTTAATAACGCCAAATATTTTTATTAATTACCCCCAGTTATTTTAATACCCCCATTATTTTTTATTAATAACCCCCATTTATTTTAATAAGCCCCCATTATTTTTATTAATACTCCCCATGATTTTTTATTAATAACCCCCATTTATTTGATAACTCCCAAATATTTTTTATTAATAACCCCCATTTATTTTAATAACCCCCAATTATTTTCATTAATAGCCCCCATTTATTTGATAACTCCCATATATATTTTATTAATAACCCCCATTTATTTTAATACTCCCAAGTATATTTTATTAAAACCCCCATTTATTTTAATAACCCCCAATTATTTTTATTAATAACCCCCATTATTTTTTATCAATAACCCCCAAATACTTTTATTAATAACCCCCATTTATTTTTAATAACTTCCAATTATTTTTATTAAAAACTCCCCACTATTTTTATTAATAACCCCCATTATTTTTATTAATAACCCCCATTATTTTTTATTAATAACCCCACATTATTTTTTATTAATAACCATCCATTTATTTTAATAACCCCCATTATTTTTTATTAATAACCCCCATTTATTTTAATAACCCCCAATTATTTTCATTAATAACCCCCATTTATTTGATAACTCCCAAATATATTTTATTAGCAACCCCCATTTTTCTATTGTTAAACCCCATTTATTTTAATAATCCCCAAATATTTTTTATTAATAACCCCCATTTATTTTGATAACTCCCATTATTTTTTATTAATAACCTCCCACTTATTTTAATACGCCAAACATTTTTATTAATAACCCCCATTATTTTTATTAATAACCCCCATTTTATTTTAATAACCCCCAAATATTTTTTATTAATAACATCCCCATTTATTTTAATAACCCCCAATTATTTTACATTAATAACCCCCATTTATTTTAATAACCCCCAAATATTTTTTATTAATAACCCCCCATTTTTTTTTATTAATAACCCCCATTATTTTTTATCAACAACCCCTCGGAATATTTTTATTTTTTTATTATTCCCCCGGGCTGCAGGCCTGTCCAACATCATCGGGGTGATCGTTTACATCTCGGCCAACGCGGGGAGGGGCGGCGGGCGGTCCCCTCCCCGGCGGGACGGGGAGCGCCGCCCTCCCCCTACTCGTACGGCTGGTCCTTCTACTTCGGGGGCGTGTCCTTCATCCTGGCCGAGGCCATCGGCGTGCTGGCGGTCAACCTGTACATCGAGCGCCACCGCAAGGCCCCGCTCTGCCCCGCCCCCTGCCCCGCCCCTGCCCCTGCCGCGCGCCGCCCTGCCTCTGCGCTGCCGCGGCCCTGCCCCTGCGCTGCCGCTCGCGCTCGGGCTCGCGCTCCAGCGGCGGGAAGTCGCGCGACCCCTCCCCCACCGCGGCAAGGCCCCGCCCCTTCCTCCTCCTCCTCGTCCCTCCCCGCCCCCGCGGAGATTTCTGATGTACACGCTGGGCAGGGGGTGGGGAGGGGCAGCAGCCCCGCCTCCTCCTCCCCCCCGCGGCGGCCTCTCCCTCCCCCGCGCAGAGCGCGCCCCTCCCCCGCCCGGCACGCCAGGGCCCCGCCCCACCCGCCTTCCTGACGCTGCAGGGGGGAGGGGCGGGGAGACTCCCAAGGGGGAGGGGGGACGGGGGACCCTCAATAGAAAACGACCCCGGTGTAGAGACCCCCAAAAAAAAAACCCAAAAATCCCAAAATTCCCAAAATTCACCCCAAAATTCACCCAAAATTCAGTCAAGATTCACAAAAAATTCACCCAAAATTCACCCGAATTCGCCCAAAATTCAGTGAAAATTCACTAAGAAATTCACCCAAAATTCAGGCAAAATTCACAAAAAATTCACCCAAATTCGCCGAAAATTCAGTGAAAATTCACTAAGAAATTCACCCAAAATTCACCCAAAATTCAGTCAAGATTCACAAAAATTCACCCCAAAATTCACCCCAAAATTCAGTGAAAATTCACTAAAATTCACCCCAAAATTCACCCCAAAAATTCACCCCGAATTCACCCCAAAATTCAGTGAAAATTCACTAAGAAATTCACCTAAAATTCAGGCAAAATTCACAAAAAATTCACCCAAAAATTCACCCCAAAATTCACCCGAATTCGCCCAAAATTCAGTGAAAATTCACAAAAAAATTCACCCAAAATTCACCGAAAATTCACCCCAAATTCAGTCAAGATTCACAAAAAATTCACTAAAAATTCACCCCAAAATTCACCCAAAATTCACCCGAATTCGCCCAAAATTCAGTGAAAATTCACCAAAAAATTCACCCAAAATTCACAAAAAATTCATCCCAAAATTCACCCGAACTTGCCCAAAATTCAGTGAAAATTCACCAAAAAATTCACCCAAAACTCGCTAAAAATTCATCCAAAAAATTCACCCCAAAATTCACCCACATTCGCCCAAAATTCAGTGAAAATTCACAAAAAATTCACCCAAAATTCACAAAAAATTCAGCCCAAAATTCAGCCCAAAATTCACAAAAAAATTCACCAAAAATTTCACCCAAAATTCACTAAAAATTCACCAAAAATTCATCCCAAAATTCACCCGAATTCGCCCAAAATTCAGTCAAAATTCATCAGAAAATTCACAAAAAAAATTCACCAAAAATTCACTAAAAATTCACCCAAAATTCACCCAAATTCGCCCAAAATTCAGTGAAAATTCACCAAAAAATTCACCCAAAATTCAGTCAAAATTCACAAAAAATTCACTAAAAATTCACCCCAAAATTCACAAAAATTTCATCCCAAAATTCAGTGAAAATTCACCAAAAATTCATCCAAAATTCACTTAAAATTCTCTAAAAATTCATCCCGAAATTCACCCAAATTTGCCCAAAATTCAGTCAAAATTCACAAACAAAAAATCAACCAACATTCCTTAAAAATTCATAAAAATTCACCCCAAATTCAGTAAAATTCCGGCCAAATTCACCCAAAATTGACCCAAAATTCACAGAAAAATCCACTAAAAATTCTTCCCAAAATTCACCCAAAATTGTCCCAAATTGACATTAAAATTCACCCAAATTCACAAAAAATTCACCCCAAAATTCATACAAATTCATCAGAAATTCGCTAAGAATTCACCAAAAATTCACTCAAAATTCACCCCAAAATCACTAAAAATTCATAAAAATTCATCCCAAAATTCACGAAAAATTCATAAAAATTCATCCCAAAATTCACCTAAATTTACCCAAAATTGACCCAAATTGACATCAAAATTCACCCAAATTTACCCCAAAATTCACCAAAAATTCACTAAAAATTCACCCCAAAATCACAAAAAATTCATAAAAATTCACCAAAAATTCACCCAAATTGACCCGAAAGTCACAAAAATTTCACCCCAAATTCACTCAAAATTCACGAAAAATTCACTCAAAATTAACTCAAAATTCACCCCAAAATTACTAAAAATTCATCCCAAAATTCACTCAAAATGCCCCAAAATTCACAAAAAATTCATCCCAAAATTCACCCTAATTTACCCAAAATTCGCCCCAAAATTCACCCAAAATGCCCCAAAATTCACCTCGGGACCCCCCAAATCATCAATTTTTGGGGAAATTCCCCAAATTTTCACCCAAAATCGCCATTTTTGGCCCCATTTTGCCCCTCCCCCCCCCCCAACCCCCGGGGGGGTCCCAGTGCCTTAAAGGGGGGATCCCACCAGTACAGACCAGTCTGGACCAGTATGGACCAGTACGGACCAGTATGGACCAGTCCATACCAGTTTGGACCAGTTTGGACCAGTATGGACCAGTCCAGACCAGTTTCCTGCCTGATATCCTCCAGCTTCCCTTCACCAGTATGGACCAGTTTGGACCAGTTTGGGCCAGTTCCCTGGACCAGTATCCCCATTTTCCTCCACCAGTATGGACCAGTTTGGGCCAGTAAGTCCCAATTCCCTGGACCAGTCTGGGCCAGTTTGGGCCAGTAACTCCCAGTTCCCTGGACCAGTTTGGACCAGTTCCCTGAACCAGTATCCCCCATTTTCCCTTCACCAGTATGGACCAGTCTGGACCAGTTTGGACCAGTAAGTCCCAGTTCCTGGACCAGTCTGGACCAGTTTGGGCCAGTAACTCCAACAATTCCCTAGACCAGTCTGGACCAGTTTGGGCCAGTTGCCTGGACCAGTTTGGGCCAGTACTTCCCAATTCCCTGGACCAGTCTGGACCAGTTTGGGCCAGTTCCCTGGACCAGTAGCTCCCAAATCCTGGACCAGTTTGGACCAGTAAATCCCAGCTTCCCTGGACCAGTTTGGACCAGTAACTCCTATTTTCCTGGACCAGTCTGACCTGGACCAGTTTGGACCAGTTTGGACCAGCTCCCCCCGGTCTCCAGGCAGTGCCGCTCCCAGTCCCTCCCAGTCCATTCCCAGTTACCCAGTTTGGGGGAGGGGGGGGCTGGGATCATTGGGAGCCCCCTCAGGCCCCGCCCCCTTTACCAAAGCCCCGCCCCTTCGCTTGGCCCCGCCCCTTCCTCCATGCCCCGCCCCCCGCGCCCGGCCCCGCCCCCCGCATGCGGATTTTTACGGGAATTTCGCTCTTTCCAATAAAAACGAAGCGTGAAAACGCGGGAAATTCGCGGGGGGAGCATCGGGAGGGGGAGCTGGGCTGGATTCGGGGGAAATTTGGGGCAGTTTTGCGAGAATTCGGGGGCGTTTGGGGGGAGTTTTGGGTATTTGGAGGCATTTTTTGGGGATTTGGAGAATTTGGGGGGTTCGGGGATATTTTGGGGGCATTGAGGACCCGGAAGGAACAGGCAGAACATCAGGAAAGCTCATTAATATTAATGAGCCTCATTAATATTAATAAGGACTCGGCTAAACGCCAAGCAAATGTTAAGCCCCGCCCCTTCAGAGAATTCCCATTGCTATTGGCTGAGAGAGCTGTCAATCATAATGGAAACGCGCGGCCGCACCTTGAACACTCCTGATTGATCCAAGCCCCTGTCAATCAGAGAGTGACGCGTTCTGATTGGTCAGGTCGGAGCTCCCGGCCCTCGCCGCTCCCCATTGGCCGCTCAGCCTGTCAATCACGGCGAGCGCGTCGCTGATTGGCCGAGGCGGCGGCGAGGGGCGGCAGCGGCCGTGTGGCGGAGCCGGAGCGGGCCCGGGGCCCGGCGGCGCGGGCAGCGCGGAGCGGCCGGAGCGGAGCGGCCCCGGCTCCGCCATGGAGGACGGAGTTTACGGTGAGAGCCGTGAGCGCGGCGGGGAGCGGGCGGGAAGCGGGGCGGGGCGGGAAAGGCGGAGGGGAGCTGAGGAAAGGATGGGGGGTCCGTGAGGCGGCGGCCAATGGCGGAGCGAGGAGCGGTCACGTGATGGGCGCGGCGGGAAAAGGGGGTCACGTGAGTGGGCGTGACCAATCAGAGGGGGCGGGGCGAGCCCGCCCCATACCGGTTGTCTGACCACGCCCCTTTACTGACCACGCGCTTTATCAGACCACGCCCCGATGCCTTTATATGGAAATAGGGGCGTGGTCAGCGAGGGGCGGGGCCAAGAGAAGCTCGGCTGGGCGTGGTCAGAGGCGAATGGGCGCGGTCAGGGATTGATGGGCGTGGCCAACTCAGGGTGGGCGTGGCCAGCGCAGGATGGGCGTGACCAGGAATAATGGGCGGCCAGCGCAGGGTGGGCGTGGCCAGGCAGGAGAGGCGTCGTCAGGTGAGCCCAGGTGTGGCCAGGTGAGCTCAGGTGTGGCCAGGTGAGCTCAGGTGTGGCCAGGTGAGCTCAGGTGTGGCCAGGGCAGGATGGGCGTGGCCGGGGCAGGGTAGGCGTGGCCCGGTGAGCTCAGGTGTGGCCAGGGCAGGAAGGGCGTGGCCAGGTGAGCCGAGGTGAGCTCAGGTGTGGCCAGGGCAGGAAGGGCGTGGCCAGCACGCCCAGGTGAGCCAAGGTGTGGCCAGGGCAGGAAGGGCGTGGCCAGGTGAGCCGAGGTGAGCTCAGGTGTGGCCAGGGCAGGATGGGGCGTGACCAGGGCAGGGTGGGCGTGGCCATCACGCCCAGGTGAGCCCAGGTGTGGCCAGGGCAGGAGGGGCGTGGCCGGGGCAGGGTGGGCGTGACCAGGTGAGCCCGGGGCGTGGCCAGGTGAGCTCAGGTGAGCCCGGGCGTGGCCGGGGCAGGCTGGGCGTGGCCTAAGCAGGATGGGCGTGGCCAGGTGAGCCCAGGTGTGGCCGGGGCAGGCTGGGCGTGGCCGGGCAGGGTGGGCGTGGCCAGGTGAGCCCAGGTGAGCCCAGGTGGTGCCAGGGCAGGCTGGGCGTGGCCGGGGCAAGGTGGGCGTGGCCGGGCAAGGTGAGCGTGACCAGGTGAGCCCGGGTGAGCCCGGGTTTGGCCGAGGCAGGGTGGGCGGGCCGGGGCAGGCTGGGCGTGGCCAGGTGAGCCCAGGTGAGCTCAGGTGTGGCCAGGACGGGATGGGGCGTGGCCAGGGTTTGATGGGCGTGACCAGGTGAGCTCAGGTGAGCCCAGGCGTGGCCGGGGCAGGATGGGCGTGGCCGGGGCAGGCTGGGCGTGGCCAGGTGAGCCCAGGTGAGCCCGGCTGAGCGCGGGCGTGGCCGCAGTGCCCCCGGACCTGTCCCCCGAGGAGCGGCGGGAGCTCGAGTCCATCCGGCGCCGCAAGCAGGAGCTGCTGGGCGAGATCCAGCGGCTGCGGGACGAGCTCAGCGAGGCCATCAGCGAGGTGGAGGGGCTGGAGGCCACCGAGGGCAGGTGGGGAGCCCCAGAAACGCCCAGACCCCAAAACTCACACCTGGGGGCAACAAAAAATCCAAAAAATCCAAGAATTCACACCTGGGGGCAACAAAACTCCAAAAATCCAAAAATTCACACCTGGGGGCATCAAAAACTCCAAAAAATCCCCAAAATTCACACCTGGGAGCATCAAAAACCCCAAAAAATCCCCCAAAATCTCACACCTGGGGGCATCAAAACCCCAAAAATATCCAAAATTCACACCTGGGGGCAACAAAACCCAAAAAATCCCCAAAACTCACACCTGGGGGCAACAAAACCCCAAAAATCCGAAAATTCACACCTGGGGGCAACAAAAACCCAAAAAAACCCAAAAATTCACACCTGGGGGCATCAAAACCTCCAAAAAAATTCCCCCAAAAATCCCCAAAATTCACACCTGGGGGCAACAAAAACCCCAAAAAATCCAAAAATTCACACCTGGGAGCATCAAAATTCCCAAAAAAATCCCCCAAAAAATCCCCAAAATTCACACCTGGGAGCATCAAAACCCCAAAAAAATCCCCCAAAAAATCCCCAAAATTCACACCTGGGAGCATCAAAATTCCCAAAATCAAAAAATCCCCCAAAAATCCCAAAATTCACACCTGGGGGCATCAAAACTCCAGAAAATCCCCCAAAATTCACACCTGGGAGCATCAAAATTCCCAAAAAATCCCCCAAAAAATCCCCAAAAATTGACACCTGGGGCATCAAAACCCAAAATTCCCACAAAATTCCCACAAAAATCCAAAAATTCCCACAAAAATTCCCACAAAAGATCCCACAGAATTCCCACGAAATTCCCACGAAATTCCCCAAAAAATCCCCAAAATTCACACCTGGGAGCATCAAAACCCCAAAAAATCCCCCCAAAAATCCCCCAAAATTCACACCTGGGGGCATCAAAAACCCCAAAAAAATCCCCCCAAAAAATCCCCAAAATTCACACCTGGGGGCATCAAAAACCCCAAAATATCCAAAAATTCACACCTGGAAGCATCAAAAACTCCAAAAATTCCCACAAAAATTCCCACAAAATTCCCCCAAAAAATCCCAAAAATTCACACCTGGGAGCATCAAAAACCCCCAAAAAATCCAGAAATTCGCACCTGGGAGCATCAAAATTCCCACAAAATTCCCAGAAAAAATCCCCAAAAATTTACACCTGGGGCATCAAAACAACAAAAATTTAACAAAATCCCACAAAATCCCAACAAAAAATCCCAAACATTGACACCTGGGAGCATCAAAATTCCCCAAAAAATCACCCAAAAAATCCCCCAAATTCACACCTGGAGGCATCAAAAACTCCAAAAATTCCCACAAAAATTCCCACAAAATTCCCACAAAAATTCCCACAAAAAATCCCAATAATTTACACTTGGGAGCATCAAAATTCCACGAAATTCCACAAAATTCCCCCAAAAAATCCCAAAAATTCACACCTGGGAGCATCAAAATTCCCACAAAAATTCCCACAAAAATCAAAAAAATTCCCACAAAAATCCCACAGAATTCCCACAAAAAATTCCCACAAAAAATCCCAAAAATTTGCACCTGGGAGCATCAAAATTGCCACAAAAATCCCCCCAAAAATCCCAAAAATTTGCACCTGGGAACATAAAAAAACCCCAAAATTCCCAAAAAATTCCCACAAAAAAAAAATCTCACAGAATTCCCACAAAATTCCCAAAAATTTACACCCAAAATTCCAAACAATTCCCACCCGGGAGGGCCAAATCCTCAAGATTTCCCCAAAATTTCCCCCAAAATTCTCCCTTGGGGCCCCCAAATTTCTTAAAATTTTCCCAAAATTTTCCCAAAATTCCCAAAATTTCCCCAAAATTTCCCCTGGAGCTCCCAAATTTCCTAAAATTCCCCAAAATTTCCCAAAATTCCCAAAAATTCCCAAAATTTTCCCCAAAATTCTCCCTTGGGGCCCCCAAATTTCCCAAAATTCTCAAAAATTTCCCCAAATTGCCAAAAATTTTCCCAGAATTTTCCCAAAATTCCCCCCAAAATTCCCCCAAATTCCTCCTGGAGCTCCCAAAATTCTCAAAATTTCCCCCAAAATTCCCAAAATTTTCCCAAAATTTCTCCAAAATTTCCCAAAATTTCTCCAAAATTTCCCAAAATTCCCAAAATTCCCAAAATTTCCCCCAAAATTCTCCCTTGGGTCCCCCAAATTTGGTAAATTTTCCCAAAATTTTCCCAAAATTCTCAAAATTTCCCCCAAAATTCCTCCTGGAGCTCCCAAATTTTCCCAAATTCCAAAAAATTCCCCCAAATTCCCAAAATTTCCTCCAAAATTCCTCCTGGAGCTCCCAAATTTCCCAAAATTCTCAAAATTCTCCCAAATTCCCAAAATTTCCCCCAAAATTTACCCAAAATTCTCCCTTGGGTCCCCCAAATTTCTTAAAATTTTCCCAAAATTCTCCCAAAATTCCCCAAATTTCCCCAAAATTCCCAAAATTTCCCCAAAATTCCTCCTGGAGCTCCCAAATTTCCCCAAATTCTCAAAATTCTCCCAAATTCCCAAAATTTCCCCAAAATTCTCCCTTGGGTCCCCCAAATTTCTTAAAATTTTCCCAAAATTCTCCCAAAATTCCCAAAATTTCCCCAAAATTCCTCCTGGAGCTCCCAAATTTCCCCAAATTCTCAAAATTCTCCCAAATTCCCAAAATTTCCCCCAAAATTCTCCCTTGGGTCCCCCAAATTTCTTAAAATTTTCCCAAAATTCTCCCAAAATTCTCAAAATTTCCCCCAAAATTCCTCTTGGATCTCCCAAATTTCCTAAAATTCCCCAAAATTTCCCAAAATTTCCCCAAAATTCCTCCTGGAACTCCCAAAATTCTCAAAATTTCCCCCAAAATTCCCATAATTTCCCCAAAATTCTCCCAAATTTCTTAAAGTTTCCCCCAAAATTTTCCCAAAATTCCCAAAATTTCCCAAAATTCCCAAAATTTCTCCAAAATTTCCCAAAATTTCCCAAAATTCCCAAAATTTCCCCCAAAATTCTTCCCTGGAACTCCAAAATTCTCAAAATTTCCCCAAAATTCCCATAATTTCCCAAAATTCTCCCAAATTTCTTAAAATTTCCCCCAAAATTTTCCCAAAATTCCCAAAATTTCCCCAAAATTCCCAAAATTTCTCCAAAATTTCCCAAAATTTCCCCAAAATTCCCAAAATTTCCCCAAAATTCCTCCTGGAACTCCCAAAATTCTCAAAATTTCCCCAAAATACCCAAAATTTCCCCAAAATTCTCCCAAATTTCTTAAATATCCCCAAAATTTTCCCAAAATTCCCCAAATTTTCTCAAAATTCTCAAAATTTCCCCCAAAATTCCCCCTGGAGCTCCCAAATTTCCTGAAATTCCCCCAAAATTCCCAAAATTTCCCCAAAATTCCCAACATTTCCCCAAAATTCTCCCAAATTCCCAAAATTTCCCTCAAAATTTCCCCAAAATTCCCCTGGAGCTCCCAAATTTCCTAAAATTCCCCAAAATTGCCCAAAATTTCCCAAAATTCCCAAAATTTCCCCCAAAATTCTCCTTTGGGGCCCCCAAATTTCCCAAAATTCTCAAAAATTCCCCCAAAATTCCCTAAATTTTCCCAAAATTTTCAAAATTTCTCAAAAATTTTTCAAAATTCTCAAAAATTCCCAAAATTTCCCCAAAATTCCCAAAATTTCCCCCCAAAATTCCTCCTGGAACTCCCAAAATTCTCAAAATTTCCCCCAAAATTCCCATAATTTCCCCAAAATTCTCCCAAATTTCTTAAAATTTCCCCCCAAATTTTCCCAAAATTCCCAAAATTTTCCCAAAATTCCCCAAATTTCCCCCAAATTTCCCAATTGCAGCAAAACTCTGCAGCGGAACCGGAAGATGGGGATGGGCCGGAAGAAATTCAACATGGACCCCAAAAAGGTGAGAGGGAATTTTGGGGGAATTTGGGAAATTTTGGGGAATTTTGGGAATTTTGGGAATTTTGAGGAATTTTGGGATTTTCCAGGAGATGAAATTCAGGAATTTTGGGGCTTTGAACCTTCAAAAATGGGAATTTTCCCCAATTTTCAGTGCAAAAAAAATGGGAATTTCACCCAATTTTTGCTGTAAAAAAATAAAATTTTGGGGGTTTGGGGTGGGAATTTTTTGGGAATTTGGAGGATTTTGGGAAATTCAGGAATTTGGGGTTTTTGAGCCTTCAAAATGGGAATTTTTTCCAATTTTCGCTGTAAAAAACATGAATTTTCACTGAAAAAAAGTGAATTTTCCCTGTAAAAAATATGAATTTTCGGTCGTTTTCGCTGTAAAAAACGCGAATTTTGGGGGTTTTGGGTGGGGATTTTTGGGAATTTTTGGGAATTTCAGGTGGGGAATTTTTTGGGAATTTTGAGGATTTTGGGAATTTCAGGAATTTGGGATTTTTGAGCCTTCAAAATGGGAATTTTTCCCAATTTTCACTGTAAAAAAAGAGAATTTTTCCCTGTAAAAAATGTGAATTTTGGGGTTTTTTTGGTGGGGATTTTTGGGGTTTTTTGGGAATTTTTGGGAATTTGAGAAATTTTGGAAATTCGGGGGTTTTAGGCCTTCAAAAATGGGATTTTTTTCCAATTTTCAGTGTAAAAAAAGTGAATTTTTACTGTAAAAAATGTGGATTTTCTCTGGTAAAAAATGTGAATTTTCAGTGTAAAAAAAAGTGGATTTCACTGTAAAAAATGTGAATTTTTTCCTTTAAAAAATGTGAACATTTGGTTATTTTTTCTGTTAAAAATGTTAATTTTTGGTTATTTTCACTGTAAAAAATGTGAATTTTCACTGATAAAAAAGTGAATTTTCACTGTAAAAAATATGATTTTTTTTTAAAAATGTGAATTTTTGCTTATTTTTGCTTTAAAAAACGTGAATTTTTGGTTATTTTCTCTGTTAAAAATGTGAATTTTGGGGGTTTTGGGTGGGGATTTTTGGGGTTTTGGGTGGGAATTTTGGGGATATTTTTGGGGATATTTTTGGGAATTTCAGGAATTTGGGGTTTTTGAGCCTTCAAAATGGGAATTTTTTCCAATTTTCACTGTAAAAAAATGTGAATTTTTGGTTATTTTCACTGTAAAAAATGTGAATTTTTGGTCGTTTTCGCTGTAAAAAACGCGAATTTTGGGGGTTTTGGGTGGGGATTTTGGGGGTTTTGGGTGGGAATTTTGAGGATTTTGGGAAATTCAGGAATTTGGGGTTTTTGAGCCTTCAAAATGGGAATTTTTCCCAATTTTCACTGTAAAAAATGTGAATTTTTTCTGTTAAAAAATATGAATTTTCGGTCGCTTTTCGGCTGTAAAAAAGGCTAATTTTGGGGGTTTTGGGTGGGGAATTTTGAGGATTTTGGGAAATTCAGGAATTTGGGGTTTTTGAGCCTTCAAAATTATGATTTTTTTTTTCCAGTTTTCACTATAAAAAAATGAATTTTCGCTGTAAAAAAAGTGAATTTTCGCTGTAAAAAAAGTGAATTTTCACTGTAAAAATGTGAATTTTTGGTTATTTTCTCTGTTAAAAAATGTGAATTTTTGGTCGTTTGCGCTGTAAAAAAGCGATTTTTGGGGGTTTTGGGTGAGAATTTTGAGGATTTTGGGAATTTCAGGAATTTGGGGGTTTTGAGCCTTCAAAATAGGAATTTTTTCCAATTTTCACTGTAAAAAATGAGAATTTTCGGTCGTTTTCACTGTAAAAAACGCGAATTTTGGGGTTTTTGGGTGGGGATTTTTGGGGTTTTTGGGTGGGAATTTTGAGGATTTTGGGAAATTCAGGAATTTGGGGTTTTTGAGCCTTCAAAATTATGATTTTTTTTTTCCAATTTTCACTATAAAAAAAATGAATTTTCACTGTAAAAAAAAGTGAATTTTCACTGTAAAAAATGTGAATTTTTGGTTACTTTGTCTGTTAAAAAATGTGAATTTTCGGTCGTTTTCGCTGTAAAACCCGCGAATTTTGGGGTTTTTGGGTGGGGATTTTGGGCTTTTTGGGAATTTTGGGGCTGTTTTTGGGAATTTTGGGGCTGTTTTTGGGAATTTCGGGAATTTGAGGAATTTGGGTTTGCAGGGGATCCAGTTCCTGGTGGAGCAGGAGCTGCTGCGGCACACGGCCGAGGACATCGCGCGCTTCCTCTACAAGGGCGAGGGGCTCAACAAAACGGCCATCGGCGACTACCTGGGGGAGAGGTGCACTGGGATAAACTGGGAGAGACTGGGGGGATTGGGAGGGACTGGGATAAACTGGGAGAGACTGGGAGGGACTGGGAGGGGATTGGGTGGGGATTGGGGGGACTGGGAGGGGCTGGGAGGGATTGGGACGGACTGGGAGGGGATTGGGGGGACTGGGATGGACTGGGAGGGAATTGGGAGTGACTGGGAGAGACTGGGATGGACTGGGAAGGGACTGGGAGGGGATTGGGAGGGACTGGGAGGGACTGGGAGGATTGGGACAAACTGGGAGGGACTGGGAGGGACTGGGAGGGACTGGAAGGGACTGGGGGGCGATTGGGTGGGACTGGGATAAACTGGGAGGGGATTGGGAGGGGATTGAGAGGACTGGGAGGGACTGGGGGGGGATTGGGAGTGACTGGGAGGGGATTGGGGGGACTGGGAGGGATTGGGATGGACTGGGAGGGGATTGGGAGGGACTGGGAGGGACTGGGATGGACTGGGAAGGGACTGGGATGGACTGGGAGGGAATTGGGAGTGACTGGGAGAGACTGGGAGGGACTGGGGGGCGATTGGGTGGGACTGGTAGGAACTGGGAGAGACTGGGGGGACTGGGGGGGACTGGGAGGGGATTGGGATAAACTGGGATGGGATTGGGTGGGACTGGGATGGAATTGGGTGGGACTGGGAGGACTGGGATAAACTGGGACGGACTGGGAGGGGATTGGGAGGGACTGGGAGAGACTGGGAGGGGATGGGGACAAACTGTGAGGGACTGGGATAAACTGGGAGGGACTAGGATAAACTGGGATGGACTGGGAAGGGACTGA
>JAKWBO010000789.1:0-26862 GCA_034336685.1 Luscinia luscinia | reverse complement strand
CAGATTTCTGTGCTAGATATCAGTGATGCAGAGAAGCCATTTCTAGGTGTAGTGCAAAGTGAGATCTGTGGTGTGCTGTGCACACTTTACGCTTCAGCTTTAGGTGCACTGCAGTGCTCTTCGCTATGCATAGTGGAAAGAGTGTATGGTATGCTTTCAAGAAGCAGAGAATATTGCTATGGTAGAGAGGTTTTAGAAGAAAAGTGCACATGCCAGGCGTGTTTTGGCAGTAGCAGAACTTCCCAGCAGAGTGTTCTGTGAGAGGGGTAGACGGCACTTCACCTCCCTCAGCCTGAAATCGCTTCTTGCTACAAACCGCCATTAAGGAAACCACACTGCACTGAGGTGCTCTGCACAGAATACCGGTTGTCAGGGACTAGTGGTATGAAGCAGGATATGCCAGAACCAGCTTAGCTACAACATAGTTATTCGTCGTGCAGATTTCTGTGCTAGATATCAGTGATGCAGAGAAGCCATTTCTAGGTGTAGTGCAAAGTGAGATCTGTGGTGTGCTGTGCACACTTTCGCTTTAGCTTTAGGTGCACTGCAGTGCTCTTCGCTATGCATAGTGGAAAGAGTGTATGGTATGCTTTCAAGAAGCAGAGAATATTGCTATGGTAGAGAGGTTTTAGAAGAAAAGTGCACATGCCAGGCGTGTTTTGGCAGTAGCAGAACTTCCCAGCAGAGTGTTCTGTGAGAGGGGTAGACGGCACTTCACCTCCCTCAGCCAGAAATCGCTTCTTGCTACAAACCGCGATTAAGGAAACCACACTGCACTGAGGTGCTCTGCACAGAATACCGGTTGTCAGGGACTAGTGGTATGAAGCAGGATATGCCAGAACCAGCTTAGCTACAACATAGTTATTCGTCGTGCAGATTTCTGTGCTAGATATCAGTGATGCAGAGAAGCCATTTCTAGGTGTAGTGCAAAGTGAGATCTGTGGTGTGCTGTGCACACTTTCGCTTTAGCTTTAGGTGCACTGCAGTGCTCTTCGCTATGCATAGTGGAAAGAGTGTATGGTATGCTTTCAAGAAGCAGAGAATATTGCTATGGTAGAGAGGTTTTAGAAGAAAAGTGCACATGCCAGGCGTGTTTTGGCAGTAGCAGAACTTCCCAGCAGAGTGTTCTGTGAGAGGGGTAGACGGCACTTCACCTCCCTCAGCCTGAAATCGCTTCTTGCTACAAACCGCCATTAAGGAAACCACACTGCACTGAGGTGCTCTGCACAGAACACCGGTTGTCAGGGACTAGTGGTATGAAGCAGGATATGCCAGAACCAGCTTAGCTACAACATAGTTATTCGTCGTGCAGATTTCTGTGCTAGATATCAGTGATGCAGAGAAGCCATTTCTAGGTGTAGTGCAAAGTGAGATCTGTGGTGTGCTGTGCACACTTTCGCTTTAGCTTTAGGTGCACTGCAGTGCTCTTCGCTATGCATAGTGGAAAGAGTGTATGGTATGCTTTCAAGAAGCAGAGAATATTGCTATGGTAGAGAGGTTTTAGAAGAAAAGTGCACATGCCAGGCGTGTTTTGGCAGTAGCAGAACTTCCCAGCAGAGTGTTCTGTGAGAGGGGTAGACGGCACTTCACCTCCCTCAGCCTGAAATCGCTTCTTGCTACAAACCGCCATTAAGGAAACCACACTGCACTGAGGTGCTCTGCACAGAATACCGGTTGTCAGGGACTAGTGGTATGAAGCAGGATATGCCAGAACCAGCTTAGCTACAACATAGTTATTCGTCGTGCAGATTTCTGTGCTAGATATCAGTGATGCAGAGAAGCCATTTCTAGGTGTAGTGCAAAGTGAGATCTGTGGTGTGCTGTGCACACTTTCGCTTTAGCTTTAGGTGCACTGCAGTGCTCTTCGCTATGCATAGTGGAAAGAGTGTATGGTATGCTTTCAAGAAGCAGAGAATATTGCTATGGTAGAGAGGTTTTAGAAGAAAAGTGCACATGCCAGGCGTGTTTTGGCAGTAGCAGAACTTCCCAGCAGAGTGTTCTGTGAGAGGGTAGACGGCACTTCACCTCCCTCAGCCTGAAATCGCTTCTTGCTACAAACCGCCATTAAGGAAACCACACTGCACTGAGGTGCTCTGCACAGAACACCGGTTGTCAGGGACTAGTGGTATGAAGCAGGATATGCCAGAACCAGCTTAGCTACAACATAGTTATTCGTCGTGCAGATTTCTGTGCTAGATATCAGTGATGCAGAGAAGCCATTTCTAGGTGTAGTGCAAAGTGAGATCTGTGGTGTGCTGTGCACACTTTCGCTTTAGCTTTAGGTGCACTGCAGTGCTCTTCGCTATGCATAGTGGAAAGAGTGTATGGTATGCTTTCAAGAAGCAGAGAATATTGCTATGGTAGAGAGGTTTTAGAAGAAAAGTGCACATGCCAGGCGTGTTTTGGCAGTAGCAGAACTTCCCAGCAGAGTGTTCTGTGAGAGGGTAGACGGCACTTCACCTCCCTCAGCCTGAAATCGCTTCTTGCTACAAACCGCCATTAAGGAAACCACACTGCACTGAGGTGCTCTGCACAGAACACCGGTTGTCAGGGACTAGTGGTATGAAGCAGGATATGCCAGAACCAGCTTAGCTACAACATAGTTATTCGTCGTGCAGATTTCTGTGCTAGATATCAGTGATGCAGAGAAGCCATTTCTAGGTGTAGTGCAAAGTGAGATCTGTGGTGTGCTGTGCACACTTTCGCTTTAGCTTTAGGTGCACTGCAGTGCTCTTCGCTATGCATAGTGGAAAGAGTGTATGGTATGCTTTCAAGAAGCAGAGAATATTGCTATGGTAGAGAGGTTTTAGAAGAAAAGTGCACATGCCAGGCGTGTTTTGGCAGTAGCAGAACTTCCCAGCAGAGTGTTCTGTGAGAGGGGTAGACGGCACTTCACCTCCCTCAGCCTGAAATCGCTTCTTGCTACAAACCGCCATTAAGGAAACCACACTGCACTGAGGTGCTCTGCACAGAACACCGGTTGTCAGGGACTAGTGGTATGAAGCAGGATATGCCAGAACCAGCTTAGCTACAACATAGTTATTCGTCGTGCAGATTTCTGTGCTAGATATCAGTGATGCAGAGAAGCCATTTCTAGGTGTAGTGCAAAGTGAGATCTGTGGTGTGCTGTGCACACTTTCAGCTTCAGCTTTAGGTGCACTGCAGTGCTCTTCGCTATGCATAGTGGAAAGAGTGTATGGTATGCTTTCAAGAAGCAGAGAATATTGCTATGGTAGAGAGGTTTTAGAAGAAAAGTGCACATGCCAGGCGTGTTTTGGCAGTAGCAGAACTTCCCAGCAGAGTGTTCTGTGAGAGGGGTAGACGGCACTTCACCTCCCTCAGCCTGAAATCGCTTCTTGCTACAAACCGCCATTAAGGAAACCACACTGCACTGAGGTGCTCTGCACAGAACACCGGTTGTCAGGGACTAGTGGTATGAAGCAGGATATGCCAGAACCAGCTTAGCTACAACATAGTTATTCGTCGTGCAGATTTCTGTGCTAGATATCAGTGATGCAGAGAAGCCATTTCTAGGTGTAGTGCAAAGTGAGATCTGTGGTGTGCTGTGCACACTTTCGCTTTAGCTTTAGGTGCACTGCAGTGCTCTTCGCTATGCATAGTGGAAAGAGTGTATGGTATGCTTTCAAGAAGCAGAGAATATTGCTATGGTAGAGAGGTTTTAGAAGAAAAGTGCACATGCCAGGCGTGTTTTGGCAGTAGCAGAACTTCCCAGCAGAGTGTTCTGTGAGAGGGGTAGACGGCACTTCACCTCCCTCAGCCTGAAATCGCTTCTTGCTACAAACCGCCATTAAGGAAACCACACTGCACTGAGGTGCTCTGCACAGAACACCGGTTGTCAGGGACTAGTGGTATGAAGCAGGATATGCCAGAACCAGCTTAGCTACAACATAGTTATTCGTCGTGCAGATTTCTGTGCTAGATATCAGTGATGCAGAGAAGCCATTTCTAGGTGTAGTGCAAAGTGAGATCTGTGGTGTGCTGTGCACACTTTCGCTTTAGCTTTAGGTGCACTGCAGTGCTCTTCGCTATGCATAGTGGAAAGAGTGTATGGTATGCTTTCAAGAAGCAGAGAATATTGCTATGGTAGAGAGGTTTTAGAAGAAAAGTGCACATGCCAGGCGTGTTTTGGCAGTAGCAGAACTTCCCAGCAGAGTGTTCTGTGAGAGGGGTAGACGGCACTTCACCTCCCTCAGCCTGAAATCGCTTCTTGCTACAAACCGCCATTAAGGAAACCACACTGCACTGAGGTGCTCTGCACAGAATACCGGTTGTCAGGGACTAGTGGTATGAAGCAGGATATGCCAGAACCAGCTTAGCTACAACATAGTTATTCGTCGTGCAGATTTCTGTGCTAGATATCAGTGATGCAGAGAAGCCATTTCTAGGTGTAGTGCAAAGTGAGATCTGTGGTGTGCTGTGCACACTTTCGCTTTAGCTTTAGGTGCACTGCAGTGCTCTTCGCTATGCATAGTGGAAAGAGTGTATGGTATGCTTTCAAGAAGCAGAGAATATTGCTATGGTAGAGAGGTTTTAGAAGAAAAGTGCACATGCCAGGCGTGTTTTGGCAGTAGCAGAACTTCCCAGCAGAGTGTTCTGTGAGAGGGGTAGACGGCACTTCACCTCCCTCAGCCTGAAATCGCTTCTTGCTACAAACCGCCATTAAGGAAACCACACTGCACTGAGGTGCTCTGCACAGAATACCGGTTGTCAGGGACTAGTGGTATGAAGCAGGATATGCCAGAACCAGCTTAGCTACAACATAGTTATTCGTCGTGCAGATTTCTGTGCTAGATATCAGTGATGCAGAGAAGCCATTTCTAGGTGTAGTGCAAAGTGAGATCTGTGGTGTGCTGTGCACACTTTAGCTTTAACTTTAGGTGCACTGCAGTGCTCTTCGCTATGCATAGTGGAAAGAGTGTATGGTATGCTTTCAAGAAGCAGAGAATATTGCTATGGTAGAGAGGTTTTAGAAGAAAAGTGCACATGCCAGGCGTGTTTTGGCAGTAGCAGAACTTCCCAGCAGAGTGTTCTGTGAGAGGGTGAGACGGCACTTCACCTCCCTCAGCCTGAAATCGCTTCTTGCTACAAACCGCCATTAAGGAAACCACACTGCACTGAGGTGCTCTGCACAGAATACCGGTTGTCAGGGACTAGTGGTATGAAGCAGGATATGCCAGAACCAGCTTAGCTACAACATAGTTATTCGTCGTGCAGATTTCTGTGCTAGATATCAGTGATGCAGAGAAGCCATTTCTAGGTGTAGTGCAAAGTGAGATCTGTGGTGTGCTGTGCACACTTTCGCTTTAGCTTTAGGTGCACTGCAGTGCTCTTCGCTATGCATAGTGGAAAGAGTGTATGGTATGCTTTCAAGAAGCAGAGAATATTGCTATGGTAGAGAGGTTTTAGAAAGAAAAGTGCACATGCCAGGCGTGTTTTGGCAGTAGCAGAACTTCCCAGCAGAGTGTTCTGTGAGAGGGGTAGACGGCACTTCACCTCCCTCAGCCTGAAATCGCTTCTTGCTACAAACCGCCATTAAGGAAACCACACTGCACTGAGGTGCTCTGCACAGAACACCGGTTGTCAGGGACTAGTGGTATGAAGCAGGATATGCCAGAACCAGCTTAGCTACAACATAGTTATTCGTCGTGCAGATTTCTGTGCTAGATATCAGTGATGCAGAGAAGCCATTTCTAGGTGTAGTGCAAAGTGAGATCTGTGGTGTGCTGTGCACACTTTCGCACTAGCTTTAGGTGCACTGCAGTGCTCTTCGCTATGCATAGTGGAAAGAGTGTATGGTATGCTTTCAAGAAGCAGAGAATATTGCTATGGTAGAGAGGTTTTAGAAGAAAAGTGCACATGCCAGGCGTGTTTTGGCAGTAGCAGAACTTCCCAGCAGAGTGTTCTGTGAGAGGGGTAGACGGCACTTCACCTCCCTCAGCCTGAAATACGCTTCTTGCTACAAACCGCCATTAAGGAAACCACACTGCACTGAGGTGCTCTGCACAGAACACCGGTTGTCAGGGACTAGTGGTATGAAGCAGGATATGCCAGAACCAGCTTAGCTACAACATAGTTATTCGTCGTGCAGATTTCTGTGCTAGATATCAGTGATGCAGAGAAGCCATTTCTAGGTGTAGTGCAAAGTGAGATCTGTGGTGTGCTGTGCACACTTTCGCTTAGCTTTAGGTGCACTGCAGTGCTCTTCGCTATGCATAGTGGAAAGAGTGTATGGTATGCTTTCAAGAAGCAGAGAATATTGCTATGGTAGAGGTTTTGGAAGAAAAGTGCACATGCCAGGCGTGTTTTGGCAGTAGCAGAACTTCCCAGCAGAGTGTTCTGTGAGAGGGGTGAGACGGCACTTCACCTCCCTCAGCCTGAAATCGCTTCTTGCTACAAACCGCCATTAAGGAAACCACACTGCACTGAGGTGCTCTGCACAGAACACCGGTTGTCAGGGACTAGTGGTATGAAGCAGGATATGCCAGAACCAGCTTAGCTACAACATAGTTATTCGTCGTGCAGATTTCTGTGCTAGATATCAGTGATGCAGAGAAGCCATTTCTAGGTGTAGTGCAAAGTGAGATCTGTGGTGTGCTGTGCACACTTTCGCTTCAGCTTTAGGTGCACTGCAGTGCTCTTCGCTATGCATAGTGGAAAGAGTGTATGGTATGCTTTCAAGAAGCAGAGAATATTGCTATGGTAGAGAGGTTTTAGAAGAAAAGTGCACATGCCAGGCGTGTTTTGGCAGTAGCAGAACTTCCCAGCAGAGTGTTCTGTGAGAGGGGTAGACGGCACTTCACCTCCCTCAGCCTGAAATCGCTTCTTGCTACAAACCGCCATTAAGGAAACCACACTGCACTGAGGTGCTCTGCACAGAACACCGGTTGTCAGGGACTAGTGGTATGAAGCAGGATATGCCAGAACCAGCTTAGCTACAACATAGTTATTCGTCGTGCAGATTTCTGTGCTAGATATCAGTGATGCAGAGAAGCCATTTCTAGGTGTAGTGCAAAGTGAGATCTGTGGTGTGCTGTGCACACTTTCGCTACAGCTTTAGGTGCACTGCAGTGCTCTTACGCTATGCATAGTGGAAAGAGTGTATGGTATGCTTTCAAGAAGCAGAGAATATTGCTATGGTAGAGAGGTTTTAGAAGAAAAGTGCACATGCCAGGCGTGTTTTGGCAGTAGCAGAACTTCCCAGCAGAGTGTTCTGTGAGAGGGGTAGACGGCACTTCACCTCCCTCAGCCTGAAATCGCTTCTTGCTACAAACCGCCATTAAGGAAACCACACTGCACTGAGGTGCTCTGCACAGAACACCGGTTGTCAGGGACTAGTGGTATGAAGCAGGATATGCCAGAACCAGCTTAGCTACAACATAGTTATTCGTCGTGCAGATTTCTGTGCTAGATATCAGTGATGCAGAGAAGCCATTTCTAGGTGTAGTGCAAAGTGAGATCTGTGGTGTGCTGTGCACACTTTCGCTTTAGCTTTAGGTGCACTGCAGTGCTCTTCGCTATGCATAGTGGAAAGAGTGTATGGTATGCTTTCAAGAAGCAGAGAATATTGCTATGGTAGAGAGGTTTTAGAAGAAAAGTGCACATGCCAGGCGTGTTTTGGCAGTAGCAGAACTTCCCAGCAGAGTGTTCTGTGAGAGGGGTAGACGGCACTTCACCTCCCTCAGCCTGAAATCGCTTCTTGCTACAAACCGCCATTAAGGAAACCACACTGCACTGAGGTGCTCTGCACAGAACACCGGTTGTCAGGGACTAGTGGTATGAAGCAGGATATGCCAGAACCAGCTTAGCTACAACATAGTTATTCGTCGTGCAGATTTCTGTGCTAGATATCAGTGATGCAGAGAAGCCATTTCTAGGTGTAGTGCAAAGTGAGATCTGTGGTGTGCTGTGCACACTTTCGCTTTAGCTTTAGGTGCACTGCAGTGCTCTTCGCTATGCATAGTGGAAAGAGTGTATGGTATGCTTTCAAGAAGCAGAGAATATTGCTATGGTAGAGAGGTTTTAGAAGAAAAGTGCACATGCCAGGCGTGTTTTGGCAGTAGCAGAACTTCCCAGCAGAGTGTTCTGTGAGAGGGGTAGACGGCACTTCACCTCCCTCAGCCTGAAATCGCTTCTTGCTACAAACCGCCATTAAGGAAACCACACTGCACTGAGGTGCTCTGCACAGAACACCGGTTGTCAGGGACTAGTGGTATGAAGCAGGATATGCCAGAACCAGCTTAGCTACAACATAGTTATTCGTCGTGCAGATTTCTGTGCTAGATATCAGTGATGCAGAGAAGCCATTTCTAGGTGTAGTGCAAAGTGAGATCTGTGGTGTGCTGTGCACACTTTCAGCTTTAGCTTTAGGTGCACTGCAGTGCTCTTCGCTATGCATAGTGGAAAGAGTGTATGGTATGCTTTCAAGAAGCAGAGAATATTGCTATGGTAGAGAGGTTTTAGAAGAAAAGTGCACATGCCAGGCGTGTTTTGGCAGTAGCAGAACTTCCCAGCAGAGTGTTCTGTGAGAGGGGTAGACGGCACTTCACCTCCCTCAGCCTGAAATCGCTTCTTGCTACAAACCGCCATTAAGGAAACCACACTGCACTGAGGTGCTCTGCACAGAACACCGGTTGTCAGGGACTAGTGGTATGAAGCAGGATATGCCAGAACCAGCTTAGCTACAACATAGTTATTCGTCGTGCAGATTTCTGTGCTAGATATCAGTGATGCAGAGAAGCCATTTCTAGGTGTAGTGCAAAGTGAGATCTGTGGTGTGCTGTGCACACTTTCGCTTTAGCTTTAGGTGCACTGCAGTGCTCTTCGCTATGCATAGTGGAAAGAGTGTATGGTATGCTTTCAAGAAGCAGAGAATATTGCTATGGTAGAGAGGTTTTTAGAAGAAAAGTGCACATGCCAGGCGTGTTTTGGCAGTAGCAGAACTTCCCAGCAGAGTGTTCTGTGAGAGGGGTGAGACGGCACTTCACCTCCCTCAGCCTGAAATCGCTTCTTGCTACAAACCGCCATTAAGGAAACCACACTGCACTGAGGTGCTCTGCACAGAACACCGGTTGTCAGGGACTAGTGGTATGAAGCAGGATATGCCAGAACCAGCTTAGCTACAACATAGTTATTCGTCGTGCAGATTTCTGTGCTAGATATCAGTGATGCAGAGAAGCCATTTCTAGGTGTAGTGCAAAGTGAGATCTGTGGTGTGCTGTGCACACTTTCGCTTTAGCTTTAGGTGCACTGCAGTGCTCTTCGCTATGCATAGTGGAAAGAGTGTATGGTATGCTTTCAAGAAGCAGAGAATATTGCTATGGTAGAGAGGTTTTAGAAGAAAAGTGCACATGCCAGGCGTGTTTTGGCAGTAGCAGAACTTCCCAGCAGAGTGTTCTGTGAGAGGGGTAGACGGCACTTCACCTCCCTCAGCCTGAAATCGCTTCTTGCTACAAACCGCCATTAAGGAAACCACACTGCACTGAGGTGCTCTGCACAGAACACCGGTTGTCAGGGACTAGTGGTATGAAGCAGGATATGCCAGAACCAGCTTAGCTACAACATAGTTATTCGTCGTGCAGATTTCTGTGCTAGATATCAGTGATGCAGAGAAGCCATTTCTAGGTGTAGTGCAAAGTGAGATCTGTGGTGTGCTGTGCACACTTTCGCTTTAGCTTTAGGTGCACTGCAGTGCTCTTCGCTATGCATAGTGGAAAGAGTGTATGGTATGCTTTCAAGAAGCAGAGAATATTGCTATGGTAGAGAGGTTTTAGAAGAAAAGTGCACATGCCAGGCGTGTTTTGGCAGTAGCAGAACTTCCCAGCAGAGTGTTCTGTGAGAGGGGTAGACGGCACTTCACCTCCCTCAGCCTGAAATCGCTTCTTGCTACAAACCGCCATTAAGGAAACCACACTGCACTGAGGTGCTCTGCACAGAACACCGGTTGTCAGGGACTAGTGGTATGAAGCAGGATATGCCAGAACCAGCTTAGCTACAACATAGTTATTCGTCGTGCAGATTTCTGTGCTAGATATCAGTGATGCAGAGAAGCCATTTCTAGGTGTAGTGCAAAGTGAGATCTGTGGTGTGCTGTGCACACTTTCGCTTTAGCTTTAGGTGCACTGCAGTGCTCTTCGCTATGCATAGTGGAAAGAGTGTATGGTATGCTTTCAAGAAGCAGAGAATATTGCTATGGTAGAGAGGTTTTAGAAGAAAAGTGCACATGCCAGGCGTGTTTTGGCAGTAGCAGAACTTCCCAGCAGAGTGTTCTGTGAGAGGGGTAGACGGCACTTCACCTCCCTCAGCCTGAAATCGCTTCTTGCTACAAACCGCCATTAAGGAAACCACACTGCACTGAGGTGCTCTGCACAGAACACCGGTTGTCAGGGACTAGTGGTATGAAGCAGGATATGCCAGAACCAGCTTAGCTACAACATAGTTATTCGTCGTGCAGATTTCTGTGCTAGATATCAGTGATGCAGAGAAGCCATTTCTAGGTGTAGTGCAAAGTGAGATCTGTGGTGTGCTGTGCACACTTTCGCTTAGCTTTAGGTGCACTGCAGTGCTCTTCGCTATGCATAGTGGAAAGAGTGTATGGTATGCTTTCAAGAAGCAGAGAATATTGCTATGGTAGAGAGGTTTTAGAAGAAAAGTGCACATGCCAGGCGTGTTTTGGCAGTAGCAGAACTTCCCAGCAGAGTGTTCTGTGAGAGGGGTAGACGGCACTTCACCTCCCTCAGCCTGAAATCGCTTCTTGCTACAAACCGCCATTAAGGAAACCACACTGCACTGAGGTGCTCTGCACAGAACACCGGTTGTCAGGGACTAGTGGTATGAAGCAGGATATGCCAGAACCAGCTTAGCTACAACATAGTTATTCGTCGTGCAGATTTCTGTGCTAGATATCAGTGATGCAGAGAAGCCATTTCTGGGTGTAGTGCAAAGTGAGATCTGTGGTGTGCTGTGCACACTTTCGCTTTAGCTTTAGGTGCACTGCAGTGCTCTTCGCTATGCATAGTGGAAAGAGTGTATGGTATGCTTTCAAGAAGCAGAGAATATTGCTATGGTAGAGAGGTTTTAGAAGAAAAGTGCACATGCCAGGCGTGTTTTGGCAGTAGCAGAACTTCCCAGCAGAGTGTTCTGTGAGAGGGGTGAGACGGCACTTCACCTCCCTCAGCCTGAAATCGCTTCTTGCTACAAACCGCCATTAAGGAAACCACACTGCACTGAGGTGCTCTGCACAGAATACCGGTTGTCAGGGACTAGTGGTATGAAGCAGGATATGCCAGAACCAGCTTAGCTACAACATAGTTATTCGTCGTGCAGATTTCTGTGCTAGATATCAGTGATGCAGAGAAGCCATTTCTAGGTGTAGTGCAAAGTGAGATCTGTGGTGTGCTGTGCACACTTTCGCTTTAGCTTTAGGTGCACTGCAGTGCTCTTCGCTATGCATAGTGGAAAGAGTGTATGGTATGCTTTCAAGAAGCAGAGAATATTGCTATGGTAGAGAGGTTTTAGAAGAAAAGTGCACATGCCAGGCGTGTTTTGGCAGTAGCAGAACTTCCCAGCAGAGTGTTCTGTGAGAGGGGTGAGACGGCACTTCACCTCCCTCAGCCTGAAATCGCTTCTTGCTACAAACCGCCATTAAGGAAACCACACTGCACTGAGGTGCTCTGCACAGAACACCGGTTGTCAGGGACTAGTGGTATGAAGCAGGATATGCCAGAACCAGCTTAGCTACAACATAGTTATTCGTCGTGCAGATTTCTGTGCTAGATATCAGTGATGCAGAGAAGCCATTTCTAGGTGTAGTGCAAAGTGAGATCTGTGGTGTGCTGTGCACACTTTCGCTTTAGCTTTAGGTGCACTGCAGTGCTCTTCGCTATGCATAGTGGAAAGAGTGTATGGTATGCTTTCAAGAAGCAGAGAATATTGCTATGGTAGAGAGGTTTTAGAAGAAAAGTGCACATGCCAGGCGTGTTTTGGCAGTAGCAGAACTTCCCAGCAGAGTGTTCTGTGAGAGGGGTAGACGGCACTTCACCTCCCTCAGCCTGAAATCGCTTCTTGCTACAAACCGCCATTAAGGAAACCACACTGCACTGAGGTGCTCTGCACAGAACACCGGTTGTCAGGGACTAGTGGTATGAAGCAGGATATGCCAGAACCAGCTTAGCTACAACATAGTTATTCGTCGTGCAGATTTCTGTGCTAGATATCAGTGATGCAGAGAAGCCATTTCTAGGTGTAGTGCAAAGTGAGATCTGTGGTGTGCTGTGCACACTTTCGCTTAGCTTTAGGTGCACTGCAGTGCTCTTCGCTATGCATAGTGGAAAGAGTGTATGGTATGCTTTCAAGAAGCAGAGAATATTGCTATGGTAGAGAGGTTTTAGAAGAAAAGTGCACATGCCAGGCGTGTTTTGGCAGTAGCAGAACTTCCCAGCAGAGTGTTCTGTGAGAGGGGTAGACGGCACTTCACCTCCCTCAGCCTGAAATCGCTTCTTGCTACAAACCGCCATTAAGGAAACCACACTGCACTGAGGTGCTCTGCACAGAACACCGGTTGTCAGGGACTAGTGGTATGAAGCAGGATATGCCAGAACCAGCTTAGCTACAACATAGTTATTCGTCGTGCAGATTTCTGTGCTAGATATCAGTGATGCAGAGAAGCCATTTCTAGGTGTAGTGCAA
Source organism: Luscinia luscinia (assembly GCA_034336685.1). Taxonomy (NCBI): domain Eukaryota; kingdom Metazoa; phylum Chordata; class Aves; order Passeriformes; family Muscicapidae; genus Luscinia; species Luscinia luscinia. The sequence continues at coordinate 14,157 of JAKWBO010000789.1, read as the reverse complement.
AGTGAGATCTGTGGTGTGCTGTGCACACTTTCGCTTTAGCTTTAGGTGCACTGCAGTGCTCTTCGCTATGCATAGTGGAAAGAGTGTATGGTATGCTTTCAAGAAGCAGAGAATATTGCTATGGTAGAGAGGTTTTAGAAGAAAAGTGCACATGCCAGGCGTGTTTTGGCAGTAGCAGAACTTCCCAGCAGAGTGTTCTGTGAGAGGGGTAGACGGCACTTCACCTCCCTCAGCCTGAAATCGCTTCTTGCTACAAACCGCCATTAAGGAAACCACACTGCACTGAGGTGCTCTGCACAGAACACCGGTTGTCAGGGACTAGTGGTATGAAGCAGGATATGCCAGAACCAGCTTAGCTACAACATAGTTATTCGTCGTGCAGATTTCTGTGCTAGATATCAGTGATGCAGAGAAGCCATTTCTAGGTGTAGTGCAAAGTGAGATCTGTGGTGTGCTGTGCACACTTTCGCTTTAGCTTTAGGTGCACTGCAGTGCTCTTCGCTATGCATAGTGGAAAGAGTGTATGGTATGCTTTCAAGAAGCAGAGAATATTGCTATGGTAGAGAGGTTTTAGAAGAAAAGTGCACATGCCAGGCGTGTTTTGGCAGTAGCAGAACTTCCCAGCAGAGTGTTCTGTGAGAGGGGTAGACGGCACTTCACCTCCCTCAGCCTGAAATCGCTTCTTGCTACAAACCGCCATTAAGGAAACCACACTGCACTGAGGTGCTCTGCACAGAATACCGGTTGTCAGGGACTAGTGGTATGAAGCAGGATATGCCAGAACCAGCTTAGCTACAACATAGTTATTCGTCGTGCAGATTTCTGTGCTAGATATCAGTGATGCAGAGAAGCCATTTCTAGGTGTAGTGCAAAGTGAGATCTGTGGTGTGCTGTGCACACTTTCGCTTCAGCTTTAGGTGCACTGCAGTGCTCTTCGCTATGCATAGTGGAAAGAGTGTATGGTATGCTTTCAAGAAGCAGAGAATATTGCTATGGTAGAGAGGTTTTAGAAGAAAAGTGCACATGCCAGGCGTGTTTTGGCAGTAGCAGAACTTCCCAGCAGAGTGTTCTGTGAGAGGGGTGAGACGGCACTTCACCTCCCTCAGCCTGAAATCGCTTCTTGCTACAAACCGCCATTAAGGAAACCACACTGCACTGAGGTGCTCTGCACAGAATACCGGTTGTCAGGGACTAGTGGTATGAAGCAGGATATGCCAGAACCAGCTTAGCTACAACATAGTTATTCGTCGTGCAGATTTCTGTGCTAGATATCAGTGATGCAGAGAAGCCATTTCTAGGTGTAGTGCAAAGTGAGATCTGTGGTGTGCTGTGCACACTTTCGCTTTAGCTTTAGGTGCACTGCAGTGCTCTTCGCTATGCATAGTGGAAAGAGTGTATGGTATGCTTTCAAGAAGCAGAGAATATTGCTATGGTAGAGAGGTTTTAGAAGAAAAGTGCACATGCCAGGCGTGTTTTGGCAGTAGCAGAACTTCCCAGCAGAGTGTTCTGTGAGAGGGGTAGACGGCACTTCACCTCCCTCAGCCTGAAATCGCTTCTTGCTACAAACCGCCATTAAGGAAACCACACTGCACTGAGGTGCTCTGCACAGAATACCGGTTGTCAGGGACTAGTGGTATGAAGCAGGATATGCCAGAACCAGCTTAGCTACAACATAGTTATTCGTCGTGCAGATTTCTGTGCTAGATATCAGTGATGCAGAGAAGCCATTTCTAGGTGTAGTGCAAAGTGAGATCTGTGGTGTGCTGTGCACACTTTCGCTTTAGCTTTAGGTGCACTGCAGTGCTCTTCGCTATGCATAGTGGAAAGAGTGTATGGTATGCTTTCAAGAAGCAGAGAATATTGCTATGGTAGAGAGGTTTTAGAAGAAAAGTGCACATGCCAGGCGTGTTTTGGCAGTAGCAGAACTTCCCAGCAGAGTGTTCTGTGAGAGGGAGTAGACGGCACTTCACCTCCCTCAGCCTGAAATCGCTTCTTGCTACAAACCGCCATTAAGGAAACCACACTGCACTGAGGTGCTCTGCACAGAACACCGGTTGTCAGGGACTAGTGGTATGAAGCAGGATATGCCAGAACCAGCTTAGCTACAACATAGTTATTCGTCGTGCAGATTTCTGTGCTAGATATCAGTGATGCAGAGAAGCCATTTCTAGGTGTAGTGCAAAGTGAGATCTGTGGTGTGCTGTGCACACTTTCAGCTTTAGCTTTAGGTGCACTGCAGTGCTCTTAGCTATGCATAGTGGAAAGAGTGTATGGTATGCTTTCAAGAAGCAGAGAATATTGCTATGGTAGAGAGGTTTTAGAAGAAAAGTGCACATGCCAGGCGTGTTTTGGCAGTAGCAGAACTTCCCAGCAGAGTGTTCTGTGAGAGGGGTAGACGGCACTTCACCTCCCTCAGCCTGAAATCGCTTCTTGCTACAAACCGCCATTAAGGAAACCACACTGCACTGAGGTGCTCTGCACAGAACACCGGTTGTCAGGGACTAGTGGTATGAAGCAGGATATGCCAGAACCAGCTTAGCTACAACATAGTTATTCGTCGTGCAGATTTCTGTGCTAGATATCAGTGATGCAGAGAAGCCATTTTCTAGGTGTAGTGCAAAGTGAGATCTGTGGTGTGCTGTGCACACTTTCGCTTTAGCTTTAGGTGCACTGCAGTGCTCTTCGCTATGCATAGTGGAAAGAGTGTATGGTATGCTTTCAAGAAGCAGAGAATATTGCTATGGTAGAGAGGTTTTAGAAGAAAAGTGCACATGCCAGGCGTGTTTTGGCAGTAGCAGAACTTCCCAGCAGAGTGTTCTGTGAGAGGGGGGTAGACGGCACTTCACCTCCCTCAGCCTGAAATCGCTTCTTGCTACAAACCGCCATTAAGGAAACCACACTGCACTGAGGTGCTCTGCACAGAACACCGGTTGTCAGGGACTAGTGGTATGAAGCAGGATATGCCAGAACCAGCTTAGCTACAACATAGTTATTCGTCGTGCAGATTTCTGTGCTAGATATCAGTGATGCAGAGAAGCCATTTCTAGGTGTAGTGCAAAGTGAGATCTGTGGTGTGCTGTGCACACTTTCGCTTTAGCTTTAGGTGCACTGCAGTGCTCTTCGCTATGCATAGTGGAAAGAGTGTATGGTATGCTTTCAAGAAGCAGAGAATATTGCTATGGTAGAGAGGTTTTAGAAGAAAAGTGCACATGCCAGGCGTGTTTTGGCAGTAGCAGAACTTCCCAGCAGAGTGTTCTGTGAGAGGGGTAGACGGCACTTCACCTCCCTCAGCCTGAAATCGCTTCTTGCTACAAAACCGCCATTAAGGAAACCACACTGCACTGAGGTGCTCTGCACAGAACACCGGTTGTCAGGGACTAGTGGTATGAAGCAGGATATGCCAGAACCAGCTTAGCTACAACATAGTTATTCGTCGTGCAGATTTCTGTGCTAGATATCAGTGATGCAGAGAAGCCATTTCTAGGTGTAGTGCAAAGTGAGATCTGTGGTGTGCTGTGCACACTTTCGCTTCAGCTTTAGGTGCACTGCAGTGCTCTTCGCTATGCATAGTGGAAAGAGTGTATGGTATGCTTTCAAGAAGCAGAGAATATTGCTATGGTAGAGAGGTTTTAGAAGAAAAGTGCACATGCCAGGCGTGTTTTGGCAGTAGCAGAACTTCCCAGCAGAGTGTTCTGTGAGAGGGGTAGACGGCACTTCACCTCCCTCAGCCTGAAATCGCTTCTTGCTACAAACCGCCATTAAGGAAACCACACTGCACTGAGGTGCTCTGCACAGAACACCGGTTGTCAGGGACTAGTGGTATGAAGCAGGATATGCCAGAACCAGCTTAGCTACAACATAGTTATTCGTCGTGCAGATTTCTGTGCTAGATATCAGTGATGCAGAGAAGCCATTTTCTAGGTGTAGTGCAAAGTGAGATCTGTGGTGTGCTGTGCACACTTTCGCTTCAGCTTTAGGTGCACTGCAGTGCTCTTCGCTATGCATAGTGGAAAGAGTGTATGGTATGCTTTCAAGAAGCAGAGAATATTGCTATGGTAGAGAGGTTTTAGAAGAAAAGTGCACATGCCAGGCGTGTTTTGGCAGTAGCAGAACTTCCCAGCAGAGTGTTCTGTGAGAGGGTAGACGGCACTTCACCTCCCTCAGCCTGAAATCGCTTCTTGCTACAAAACCGCCATTAAGGAAACCACACTGCACTGAGGTGCTCTGCACAGAACACCGGTTGTCAGGGACTAGTGGTATGAAGCAGGATATGCCAGAACCAGCTTAGCTACAACATAGTTATTCGTCGTGCAGATTTCTGTGCTAGATATCAGTGATGCAGAGAAGCCATTTCTAGGTGTAGTGCAAAGTGAGATCTGTGGTGTGCTGTGCACACTTTCGCTTTAACTTTAGGTGCACTGCAGTGCTCTTCGCTATGCATAGTGGAAAGAGTGTATGGTATGCTTTCAAGAAGCAGAGAATATTGCTATGGTAGAGAGGTTTTAGAAGAAAAGTGCACATGCCAGGCGTGTTTTGGCAGTAGCAGAACTTCCCAGCAGAGTGTTCTGTGAGAGGGGTAGACGGCACTTCACCTCCCTCAGCCTGAAATCGCTTCTTGCTACAAACCGCCATTAAGGAAAACCACACTGCACTGAGGTGCTCTGCACAGAACACCGGTTGTCAGGGACTAGTGGTATGAAGCAGGATATGCCAGAACCAGCTTAGCTACAACATAGTTATTCGTCGTGCAGATTTTCTGTGCTAGATATCAGTGATGCAGAGAAGCCATTTCTAGGTGTAGTGCAAAGTGAGATCTGTGGTGTGCTGTGCACACTTTCAGCTTAGCTTTAGGTGCACTGCAGTGCTCTTCGCTATGCATAGTGGAAAGAGTGTATGGTATGCTTTCAAGAAGCAGAGAATATTGCTATGGTAGAGAGGTTTAGAAGAAAAGTGCACATGCCAGGCGTGTTTTGGCAGTAGCAGAACTTCCCAGCAGAGTGTTCTGTGAGAGGGGTAGACGGCACTTCACCTCCCTCAGCCTGAAATCGCTTCTTGCTACAAACCGCCATTAAGGAAACCACACTGCACTGAGGTGCTCTGCACAGAATACCGGTTGTCAGGGACTAGTGGTATGAAGCAGGATATGCCAGAACCAGCTTAGCTACAACATAGTTATTCGTCGTGCAGATTTCTGTGCTAGATATCAGTGATGCAGAGAAGCCATTTCTAGGTGTAGTGCAAAGTGAGATCTGTGGTGTGCTGTGCACACTTTCGCTTTAGCTTTAGGTGCACTGCAGTGCTCTTCGCTATGCATAGTGGAAAGAGTGTATGGTATGCTTTCAAGAAGCAGAGAATATTGCTATGGTAGAGAGGTTTTAGAAGAAAAGTGCACATGCCAGGCGTGTTTTGGCAGTAGCAGAACTTCCCAGCAGAGTGTTCTGTGAGAGGGGTAGACGGCACTTCACCTCCCTCAGCCTGAAAATCGCTTCTTGCTACAAACCGCCATTAAGGAAACCACACTGCACTGAGGTGCTCTGCACAGAATACCGGTTGTCAGGGACTAGTGGTATGAAGCAGGATATGCCAGAACCAGCTTAGCTACAACATAGTTATTCGTCGTGCAGATTTCTGTGCTAGATATCAGTGATGCAGAGAAGCCATTTCTAGGTGTAGTGCAAAGTGAGATCTGTGGTGTGCTGTGCACACTTTCGCTTTAGCTTTAGGTGCACTGCAGTGCTCTTAGCTATGCATAGTGGAAAGAGTGTATGGTATGCTTTCAAGAAGCAGAGAATATTGCTATGGTAGAGAGGTTTAGAAGAAAAGTGCACATGCCAGGCGTGTTTTGGCAGTAGCAGAACTTCCCAGCAGAGTGTTCTGTGAGAGGGGTAGACGGCACTTCACCTCCCTCAGCCTGAAATCGCTTCTTGCTACAAAACCGCCATTAAGGAAAACCACACTGCACTGAGGTGCTCTGCACAGAATACCGGTTGTCAGGGACTAGTGGTATGAAGCAGGATATGCCAGAACCAGCTTAGCTACAACATAGTTATTCGTCGTGCAGATTTCTGTGCTAGATATCAGTGATGCAGAGAAGCCATTTCTAGGTGTAGTGCAAAGTGAGATCTGTGGTGTGCTGTGCACACTTTCGCACTAGCTTTAGGTGCACTGCAGTGCTCTTCGCTATGCATAGTGGAAAGAGTGTATGGTATGCTTTCAAGAAGCAGAGAATATTGCTATGGTAGAGAGGTTTTAGAAGAAAGTGCACATGCCAGGCGTGTTTTGGCAGTAGCAGAACTTCCCAGCAGAGTGTTCTGTGAGAGGGGTAGACGGCACTTCACCTCCCTCAGCCTGAAATCGCTTCTTGCTACAAACCGCCATTAAGGAAACCACACTGCACTGAGGTGCTCTGCACAGAACACCGGTTGTCAGGGACTAGTGGTATGAAGCAGGATATGCCAGAACCAGCTTAGCTACAACATAGTTATTCGTCGTGCAGATTTCTGTGCTAGATATCAGTGATGCAGAGAAGCCATTTCTAGGTGTAGTGCAAAGTGAGATCTGTGGTGTGCTGTGCACACTTTACGCATCAGCTTTAGGTGCACTGCAGTGCTCTTCGCTATGCATAGTGGAAAGAGTGTATGGTATGCTTTCAAGAAGCAGAGAATATTGCTATGGTAGAGAGGTTTTAGAAGAAAAGTGCACATGCCAGGCGTGTTTTGGCAGTAGCAGAACTTCCCAGCAGAGTGTTCTGTGAGAGGGGTGAGACGGCACTTCACCTCCCTCAGCCTGAAATCGCTTCTTGCTACAAACCGCCATTAAGGAAACCACACTGCACTGAGGTGCTCTGCACAGAATACCGGTTGTCAGGGACTAGTGGTATGAAGCAGGATATGCCAGAACCAGCTTAGCTACAACATAGTTATTGTGCAGATTTCTGTGCTAGATATCAGTGATGCAGAGAAGCCATTTCTAGGTGTAGTGCAAAGTGAGATCTGTGGTGTGCTGTGCACACTTTCGCTTAACTTTAGGTGCACTGCAGTGCTCTTCGCTATGCATAGTGGAAAGAGTGTATGGTATGCTTTCGAAGCAGAATATTGCTATGGTAGAGGTTTTGAGAAAAGTGCACATGCCAGGCGTGTTTGGCAGTAGCAGAACTTCCAACAGAGTGTTCTGTGAGAGGGTGAAACGGCACTTCACCTCCCTCAGCCTGAAATCGCTTCTTGCTACAAACCGCCATTAGAAACCACACTGCACTGAGGTGCTCTGCACAGAATACCGGTTGTCAGGGACTAGTGGTATGAAGCAGCATAAAACCAGAACAGCTTAGCTACAACGCACATAGTTATTACGTCGTGCAGCTTTCTGTGCTAGATATCAGTGATGCAGAGAAGCCATTTCTAGGTGTGGTGCAAAGTGAGATCTGTGGTGTGCGCACTTCGCTTTAACTTTAGGTGCACTGCAGTGCTCTTCGCTATGCATAGTGGAAAGAGTGTATGGTATGCTTTCAGAAGCAGAGAATATTGCTATGGTGAGAGGTTTTAGAGAAAAGTGCACATGCCAGGCGTGTTTGGCAGTAGCAGAACTTCCCAGCAGAGTGTTCTGTGTGAGAGGGTAGTAGACGGCACTTCACCTCCCTCAGCCTGGAAATCGCTTCTTGCTACAAGCCGCCATTAAGAAACCACACTGCACTGAGGTGCTCTGCACAGAACACCGGTTGTCAGGGACCCCAGTGGTATGAAGCAGGATATGCCAGAAACCAGCTTAGCTACAACGCCAGTTATTCGTCGTGCAGATTTCTGTCCTGGAATACCAGTGATGCGGAGAAGCCATTTCTAGGTGTAGTGCAAAGTGAGATCTGTGGTGTGCTGTGCACACTGTCGCTTTACTAGCTTTAGGTGCACTGCAGTGCTCGCCGCTATGCATAGTGGAAAGAGTGTGTAGGTATGCTTTCAAGAAACAGGGAATATTGCTATGGTGAGAGGTTTTAGAAGAGAAAGAAGTGCACATGCCAGGCGTGTTTTGGCCGTAGCAGAACTCCTCCAGCAGAGTGTTCTGTGAGAGGGTGAGACGGCACTTCACCTCCCTCAGACACTGAAATCGGCTTCTTGCTACCGGCCGCGATCAGTGAAACCACACTGCACTGAGGTGCTCTGCAGAATACCGGTTGTCAGGGACTAGTGGTATGAAGCAGGATATGGCCAGAACCAGCTTAGCTACAACATAGTTATTCGTCGTGCAGATTTCTGTCCTGAACTATCCAGTGATGCAGAGAAGCCATTTCTAGGTGTAGTGCAAGTGAGATCTGTGGTGTGCTGTGCACACTTCGCTTAGCTTTAGGTGCACTGCAGTGCTCTTAGCTATGCATAGTGGAAAGAGTGTATGGTATGCTTTCAAGAAGCAGAGAATATTGCTATGGTGAGGGTTTGAAGAAAAGTGCACATGCCAGGCGTGTTTTGGCAGTGTGCGGAACTCCCCACCAGAGTGTTCTGCCAATGAGAGGGCAGAGCAGGCACTTCACCTCCCTCAGCCTGAAATCGCTTCTTGCTACAAGCTAGCCGTTAAGGAAGCCACACTGCACTGAGGTGCTCTGCTGGGAATGCACCGGTTGTCCAGGGACTAGTGGTATGATGATGCAGCAGGATGCCAGAGACAAGCATAGCTACAACATAGTTATTCGTCGTGCAGATTTCTGTGCTAGATATCAGTGATGCAGAGAAGCCATTTCAGGTGTAGTGCAAAGTGAGATCTGTGGTGTGCTGTGCACACTTTGTGCTAACTTTAGGTGCACTGCAGTGCTCTTAGCTATGCATAGTGGAAAGAGTGTATGGTATGCTTTCAAGAAGCGAGAATATTGCTATGGTAGAGAGAGGTTTTAGAGAGAAAAGTGCACATGCCAGGCGTGTTTTGGCAGTAGCAGAACTTCCAGCAGAGTGTTCTGTGAGAGGGGTGAGACGGCACTTCACCTCCCTCAGCCTACAAATCGCTTCTTGCTACAAACACGCCATTAAGAAACCACACTGCACTGAGGTGCTCTGCACAGAATACCGGTTGTCAGGGACTAGTGGTATGAAGCAGGATAGGCCAGAACCAGCATAGCTACAACATAGTTATTGTCGTGCAGATTTCTGTGCTAGATATCAGTGATGCAGAAGCCATTTCTGAGTGTAGTGCAAAGTGAGATCTGTGGTGTGCTGTGCACACTTCGCTTAACTTTAGGTGCACTGCAGTGCTCTTCGCTATGCATAGTGGAAAGAGTGTATGGTATGCTCAAGAAGCAGAGGAATATTGCTATGGTAGAGAGGTTTTTAGAAGAAAAGTGCACATGCCAGGCGTGTTTAGGCAGTAGCAGAACTCCCCCCCCGCAGAGTGTTCTGTGAGAGGGGTGAAGCGGCACTTCACCTCCCTCAGCCTGAAATCGCTTCTTGCTACAAACCGCCATTAGGAAACCACACTGCACTGAGATTGCTCTGCACAGAACACCGGTTGTCGGGACTAGTGGTATGAAGCAGGATATGCCAGAACCAGCATAGCTACCAACATAGTTATTCGTCACTGCCCAGATCTGTGCCAGATATCAGTGATGCAGAGAAGCCATTTCTGGGTGTAGTGCAAAGTGAGATCTGTGGTGTGCTGTGCACACTTTCAGCTAGCTTTAGGTGCACTGCAGTGCTCTTCGCTATGCATAGTGGAAAGAGTGTATGGTATGCTTTCAAGAAGCAGAGAATATTGCTATAGGTAGAGAGGTTTTAGAAGAAAAGTGCACATGCCAGGCGTGTTTTGGCAGTAGCAGAACTCCCAGCAGAGTGTTCTGTGAAGGAGGGTAGAGCGGCACTTCACCTCCCTCAGACACTGAAATCGCTTCTTGCTACAAACCGCCATTAAGGAAAACCACACTGCACTGAGGTGCTCTGCACACAGAACACCGGTTGTCAGGGACTAGTGGTATGAAGCAGCATGTGCCAAGAACCAGCATAGCTACAACATAGTTATTCGTCGTGCAGATTTCTGTGCTAGATATCAGTGATGCAGAAGAAGCCATTTTCTAGGTGTAGTGCAAAAGTGAGATCTGTGGTGTGCTGTGCACACTTTCGCTTCAGCTTTAGGTGCACTGCAGTGCTCTTCGCTATGCATAGTGGAAAGAGTGTATGGTATGCTTTCAAGAAGCAGAGAATATTGCTATGGTGAGAGGTTTAGAAGAAAGTGCACATGCCAGGCGTGTTTTGGCAGTAGCAGAACTTCCCAGCAGAGTGTTCTGTGAGAGGGTAGACGGCACTTCACCTCCCTCAGCCTGAAATCGCTTCTTGCTACAAACCGCAATTAGAGGAAAACCACACTGCACTGAGGTGCTCTGCACAGAATACCGGTTGTCAGGGACTAGTGGTATGAAGCAGGATATGCCAGAACCAGCTTAGCTACAACATAGTTATTCGTCGTGCAGATTTCTGTGCTAGATATCAGTGATGCAGAGAAGCCATTTCTAGGTGTAGTGCAAAGTGAGATCTGTGGTGTGCTGTGCACACTTTCGCTTTAGCTTTAGGTGCACTGCAGTGCTCTTCGCTATGCATAGTGGAAAGAGTGTATGGTATGCTTTCAAGAAGCAGAGAATATTGCTATGGTAGAGAGGTTTTAGAAGAAAGTGCACATGCCAGGCGTGTTTTGGCAGTAGCAGAACTTCCCAGCAGAGTGTTCTGTGAGAGGGGTGAGACGGCACTTCACCTCCCTCAGCCTGAAATCGCTTCTTGCTACAAAACCGCCATTAAGGAAACCACACTGCACTGAGGTGCTCTGCACAGAATACCGGTTGTCAGGGACTAGTGGTATGAAGCAGGATATGCCAGAACCAGCTTAGCTACAACATAGTTATTCGTCGTGCAGATTTCTGTGCTAGATATCAGTGATGCAGAGAAGCCATTTCTAGGTGTAGTGCAAAGTGAGATCTGTGGTGTGCTGTGCACACTTTCGCTTAGCTTTAGGTGCACTGCAGTGCTCTTCGCTATGCATAGTGGAAAGAGTGTATGGTATGCTTTCAAGAAGCAGAGAATATTGCTATGGTAGAGAGGTTTTAGAAGAAAGTGCACATGCCAGGCGTGTTTTGGCAGTAGCAGAACTTCCCAGCAGAGTGTTCTGTGAGAGGGGTAGACGGCACTTCACCTCCCTCAGCCTGAAATCGCTTCTTGCTACAAACCGCCATTAAGGAAAACCACACTGCACTGAGGTGCTCTGCACAGAATACCGGTTGTCAGGGACTAGTGGTATGAAGCAGGATATGCCAGAACCAGCTTAGCTACAACATAGTTATTCGTCGTGCAGATTTCTGTGCTAGATATCAGTGATGCAGAGAAGCCATTTTCTAGGTGTAGTGCAAAGTGAGATCTGTGGTGTGCTGTGCACACTTTCGCTTTAGCTTTAGGTGCACTGCAGTGCTCTTCGCTATGCATAGTGGAAAGAGTGTATGGTATGCTTTCAAGAAGCAGAGAATATTGCTATGGTAGAGAGGTTTTAGAAGAAAAGTGCACATGCCAGGCGTGTTTTGGCAGTAGCAGAACTTCCCAGCAGAGTGTTCTGTGAGAGGGGTAGACGGCACTTCACCTCCCTCAGCCTGAAATCGCTTCTTGCTACAAACCGCCATTAAGGAAACCACACTGCACTGAGGTGCTCTGCACAGAATACCGGTTGTCAGGGACTAGTGGTATGAAGCAGGATATGCCAGAACCAGCTTAGCTACAACATAGTTATTCGTCGTGCAGATTTCTGTGCTAGATATCAGTGATGCAGAGAAGCCATTTCTAGGTGTAGTGCAAAGTGAGATCTGTGGTGTGCTGTGCACACTTTCGCTTTAACTTTAGGTGCACTGCAGTGCTCTTCGCTATGCATAGTGGAAAGAGTGTATGGTATGCTTTCAAGAAGCAGAGAATATTGCTATGGTAGAGAGGTTTTAGAAGAAAAAGTGCACATGCCAGGCGTGTTTTGGCAGTAGCAGAACTTCCCAGCAGAGTGTTCTGTGAGAGGGGTAGACGGCACTTCACCTCCCTCAGCCTGAAATCGCTTCTTGCTACAAACCGCCATTAAGGAAACCACACTGCACTGAGGTGCTCTGCACAGAACACCGGTTGTCAGGGACTAGTGGTATGAAGCAGGATATGCCAGAACCAGCTTAGCTACAACATAGTTATTCGTCGTGCAGATTTCTGTGCTAGATATCAGTGATGCAGAGAAGCCATTTCTAGGTGTAGTGCAAAGTGAGATCTGTGGTGTGCTGTGCACACTTTCGCTTTAGCTTTAGGTGCACTGCAGTGCTCTTCGCTATGCATAGTGGAAAGAGTGTATGGTATGCTTTCAAGAAGCAGAGAATATTGCTATGGTAGAGAGGTTTTAGAAGAAAAGTGCACATGCCAGGCGTGTTTTTGGCAGTAGCAGAACTTCCCAGCAGAGTGTTCTGTGAGAGGGGTAGACGGCACTTCACCTCCCTCAGCCTGAAATCGCTTCTTGCTACAAACCGCCATTAAGGAAAACCACACTGCACTGAGGTGCTCTGCACAGAATACCGGTTGTCAGGGGACTAGTGGTATGAAGCAGGATATGCCAGAACCAGCTTAGCTACAACATAGTTATTCGTCGTGCAGATTTCTGTGCTAGATATCAGTGATGCAGAGAAGCCATTTCTAGGTGTAGTGCAAAGTGAGATCTGTGGTGTGCTGTGCACACTTTCAGCTTTAGCTTTAGGTGCACTGCAGTGCTCTTCGCTATGCATAGTGGAAAGAGTGTATGGTATGCTTTCAAGAAGCAGAGAATATTGCTATGGTAGAGAGGTTTTAGAAGAAAAGTGCACATGCCAGGCGTGTTTTGGCAGTAGCAGAACTTCCCAGCAGAGTGTTCTGTGAGAGGGGTAGACGGCACTTCACCTCCCTCAGCCAGAAATCGCTTCTTGCTACAAACCGCCATTAAGTAAAACGACACTGCACTGAGGTGCTCTGCACAGAATACCGGTTGTCAGGGACTAGTGGTATGAAGCAGGATATGCCAGAACCAGCTTAGCTACAACATAGTTATTCGTCGTGCAGATTTCTGTGCTAGATATCAGTGATGCAGAGAAGCCATTTCTAGGTGTAGTGCAAAGTGAGATCTGTGGTGTGCTGTGCACACTTTCGCTTCAGCTTTAGGTGCACTGCAGTGCTCTTCGCTATGCATAGTGGAAAGAGTGTATGGTATGCTTTCAAGAAGCAGAGAATATTGCTATGGTAGAGAGGTTTTAGAAGAAAAGTGCACATGCCAGGCGTGTTTGGCAGTAGCAGAACTTCCCAGCAGAGTGTTCTGTGAGAGGGGTAGACGGCACTTCACCTCCCTCAGCCTGAAATCGCTTCTTGCTACAAACCGCCATTAAGGAAAACCACACTGCACTGAGGTGCTCTGCACAGAATACCGGTTGTCAGGGACTAGTGGTATGAAGCAGGATATGCCAGAACCAGCTTAGCTACAACATAGTTATTCGTCGTGCAGATTTCTGTGCTAGATATCAGTGATGCAGAGAAGCCATTTTCTAGGTGTAGTGCAAAGTGAGATCTGTGGTGTGCTGTGCACACTTTAGCTTTAACTTTAGGTGCACTGCAGTGCTCTTCGCTATGCATAGTGGAAAGAGTGTATGGTATGCTTTCAAGAAGCAGAGAATATTGCTATGGTGAGAGGTTTTAGAAGAAAAGTGCACATGCCAGGCGTGTTTTGGCAGTAGCAGAACTTCCCAGCAGAGTGTTCTGTGAGAGGGGTAGACGGCACTTCACCTCCCTCAGCCAGAAATCGCTTCTTGCTACAAACCGCCGATTAAGGAAACCACACTGCACTGAGGTGCTCTGCACAGAATACCGGTTGTCAGGGACTAGTGGTATGAAGCAGGATATGCCAGAACCAGCTTAGCTACAACATAGTTATTCGTCGTGCAGATTTCTGTGCTAGATATCAGTGATGCAGAGAAGCCATTTCTAGGTGTGGTGCAAAGTGAGATCTGTGGTGTGCTGTGCACACTTTCGCTTAGCTTTAGGTGCACTGCAGTGCTCTTCGTATGCATAGTGGAAAAGAGTGTATGGTATGCTTTCAAGAAGCAGAGAATATTGCTATGGTAGAGAGGTTTTAGAAGAAAAGTGCACATGCCAGGCGTGTTTGGCA
>JAKWBO010000788.1:0-26867 GCA_034336685.1 Luscinia luscinia | reverse complement strand
ACAATCTCAAAAAATCCCCAAAAAACCCTTAAAAATCAAAAACCCTCCAAACTCCCCTGAAAAAATCTCAAAAAAAAAAAAAAAAAAAAATTTCCCAGAAAATGCCCCAAAATCCCAAAAAGATCCAAAAATCCACAAAAAATTTTTAAAAATTTAAAAAACAATAAAAAATAAATCATAGAAAAACTCCTCAAAAGCCCTTAAAAAACCAAAAAGCAAAAACAAAATCCGACAAAAAATTGAAAAAAATTCCCGAAATTTCCCCGGAATTTCCCATTTTTGACCCTTTCGTGCCCGCATCTCTCCACCAAGATCCCCGAAAAAAATCGGAAAAAAAAATCGAAAAAAAAATCAGAAAAAAATCGGAAAAAAAATTTAAAAAAACAGAAAAAAAGCAGAAAAAAAATCAGAAAAAAATCCGGAAAAAAAAATCATAAATAAAATCGGAAAAAATCGGGAAAAATCGAGAAAAAAAATCAGAAAAAATTGATAAAAATCGAAAAAAAATCAGAAAAAAATCGGAAAAATTCGGAAAAACGTCGGAAAAAATCGGAAAAATTGAAAATAACGGAAAAACAAATCAGAAAAAATCGGGGGAAAAAGGGAAAAAATGGGAAAAAATGGGGAAAAAATGGGAAAAAATGGGAAAAAATGGGAAAAAAAGGGAAAAAATCAGAAAAAAACCGAAAAAAAATCGGGAAAAATCGGGAAAAACGGGAAAAAATAGAAAAAATGGGAAGAAAATGGGAAAAAATTTTTTAAAAATGGAAAAAAATCGGAAGAAATCAGAAAAAATCCGAAAAAACTCGAAAAAATCGGAAAAAAATCGGGAAAAAAATCGAAAATAAATATGAAAAATTCGGGAAAAAATGGGGAAAAAAATCTGGAAAAAATGGAGAAAAAATCGGAAAAAAATGGGGAATAAATCGGAAAAAAACATCGAAAAATCGGAAAAAAATCTAAAAGAAATCGGAAAAAAATGGAAAAAAATCAGGAAAAATCGGAAAAAATAGAAAAAATCGGAAAAAATGGGAAAAATCGGGAAAAATCGGGGAAAAAAAGAAAAATAGAAAAAATCGGGAAAATATCGGGAAAAAATCGGGGGAAAATGGAAAAAAATCAGGATAAAATCGGAAATAATCGAAAAAATCGGAAAAATCGGAAAAAGTCGAAAAAATTGGAAAATAATGGAAAAACAAATCAGAAAAACATCGGGAAAAAAGGGAAAAATGGGGAAAAAATCAAAAAGAAATCGGAAAAAAATCGGAAAAAAATCGGAAAAAAAATCAGAAGAAATTCGGGAAAAAATGGGAAAAAAAGCAGAAAAAATTCGGAAAAAATTGGAAAAAAATCTGAAAAATAGGAAAAAAAAGGGGGAAGAATGGGGAAAAATGGGGAAAAAATCGAAAAGAATTGAAAAAATCGAAAAAAATCGGGACAAATGGGAAAAAATCTGAAAAAATCGGGAAAAAACGGAAAAAAAATCTGAAAAGAATCGGAAAAGAATCGGAAAAAAATCGGAAAAAATTGGAAAAAAATCGAAAAAAAATCGGAAAAAAATCGAAAAAAATTCGGAAAAAAATCAGAAAAAATTCGGAAAAAATGGGAAAAAAAGCAGAAAAAATTCGGAAAAAATTGGAAAAAAAATCGGAAAAGATCGGAAAAATAGGGAAAAAAAAGGGGGAAAAATGGGGAAAAATGGGAAAAAAAATCGAAAAAAAATGGGGAAAAAAACTGGAAAAAATCGAAAAGAATCGAAAAAAAATCGGAAAAAACCTGGAAAAATAGAAAAAATCCAAAAATGGGAAAAAACCTGGAAAAAATCGGAAAAAAAATCGAAAAAATCGCAAAAAAATCGGAAAAAAATCGAAAAAAAATCGGAAAAAATCGAAAAAATCGCAAAAAAATCGGAAAAAAATCGAAAAAAAATCGGAAAAAAAATCGAAAAAAAATCGGAAAAAAAAAATCTTAAAAAATTCCTAAAATTCCCCAAAACCTTGGCAGGTGGCAGGATGAGCTCGTGCAGCTCGCGCGCGCTGACGCTGCTGAGCAGCGTGTTCGGCGCCTGCGGGCTGCTGCTCGTGGGCATCGCCGTCTCCACCGACTACTGGCTCTACATGGAGGAGGGCGTGGTGTCCCCGCAGAACCAGAGCACCGAGGTGCGCATGGCGCTGCACGCGGGGCTCTGGCGCGTCTGCTTCTTCGCAGGTATCCCATAATAGTCCGGGAGAAATTTGGGATTTGTAGGAAAAAAAAATGAGCTCGATAGGAGAAAGTTTGGGGGAGATATTTGGGTTTTAAGGGGAAAAAATCTGATTTTTGGGGTTTTTTTGGTGTCTGCTTCTTCGCAGGTATCCCATAATAGTCCCGGGAAAAATTTGGGATTAACGGGAAAAAAATTTGGGATGGACAGGAGAAAGTTTGGGGGAGATATTTGGGTTTTATGGAAAAAATCTGATTTTTTTGGTTTTTTGTGTGTCTGCTTCTTCGCAGGTATCCCATAATAGTCGGGAGAAATTTGGGATTTGTAGGAAAAAAAAATGAGCTCGATAGGAGAAAGTTTGGGGGAGATATTCGGGTTTTTATGGAAAAAAATCTGATTTTTTTGGGTTTTTTTGTGTCTGCTTCTTCGCAGATATCCCATAATAGTCGGGGGAAAAAATTGGAATTTATAGGAAAAAAATTTGGGATGGACAGGAGAAAGTTTGGGGAGATATTTGGGGTTTAAGGGGAAAAAATCTGATTTTTGGGTTTTTTTTGTGTCTGCTTCTTCGCAGGTATCCCATAATAGTCCCGGGAAAAAAATGGGATTTATAGGAAAAAAATTTGGGATGGACAGGAGAAAGTTTGGGGGAGATTTTTGGGTTTTATGGAAAAAAATCTGATTTTTTTGGGGTTTTTTGTGTCTGCTTCTTCGCAGGTATCCCATAATAGTCCGGGGAAAATTTGGGATTAACAGGAAAAAAATGAGCTCGATAGGAGAAAGTTTGGGGGGTGGTATTTGGGTTTTAAGGGGAAAAAATCTGATTTTTTTGGGGTTTTTTGTGTCTGCTTCTTCGCAGGTATCCCATAATAGTCCGGGGAAAATTTGGGATTAACAGGAAAAAAAAATGAGCTCGATAGGAGAAAGTTTGGGGGAGATATTTGGGTTTTAAGGGGGAAAAATCTGATTTTTTGGGATTTTTTTGTGTATGCTTCATTGTAGGCATCCCATAATAGTCCGGGGAAATTTGGGATTAACAGGAAAAAAATTTGGGATGGATAGGAGAAAGTTTTGGGGAGATATTTGGGGTTTAAGGGGAAAAAATCTGATTTTTGGGGTTTTTTTTTGTGTGTCGGCTTCTTCGCAGGTATCCCATAATAGTCCAGGAAAAATTTGGGACTTATAGGAAAAAAATTGGGATGGACAGGAGAAAGTTTGGGGGAGATATTTGGGTTTTAAGGGGAAAAAATCTGAATTTTTAGGGTTTTTTTGTGTCTGCTTCTTCGCAGGTATCCCATAATAGTCCTGGGAAAAATTTGGGATTTAAAGCAAAAAAATTTGGGATGGATAGGAGAAAGTTTGGGGGAGATATTTGGGATTTGGGGGGAAAAAATTTGGATTTTTGGGGGGTTCTGTATCCCAAAATATCCTGGAAAAATTTGGGATTAATTGGAAAAAAAATTTGGAATTAATTGGAAAATAATTTAGAATTAATTGGAAAAAATATTTGGAATTAATTGGAAGAAATTTGGGATTAATGGGAAAAAAAATTTGGGATTAATTGGAAAAAAATTTGGAATTAATTGGAAGAAATTTGGGATTAATGGGAAAAAATTTGGGATTAATTGGAAAAAAATTTGGGATTAATTGGAAAAAAAATTGGGATTAATTGAGAAAAAAATGGGATCAATAGGAATTGGAATATTTGGGTTTTTAGGGGAAAAATTCGGATTTTTGGGGGTTTTTTTGTGGTTTAAAGGGGAGAAATTTGGATTTTTGGGGGAATTTTGGGATTTTTGGAGAAAATTTTGGGATGATTTTGGGGATTTTGAGTGAATTTTGGGGTGTTTTGGAACAATTTTTTTGGGTAATTTTGAGATCATTTTAGAGGAAATTTTGGGGTAATTTTGGGGTTTTTGGGGGGTAATTTTGTTGTAATTTCAGGATAATTTGGGGTAATTTTGGGGTAATTTTGGAGAAATTTGGGGTTTTTTTGGGGGGTAATTTTGGGGAAATTTTTGGGGTAATTTCAGGATATTTGGGGTCATTTGTGGGTAATTTTTGGGGTAATTTGTGGTTTTTTGGGGGATAATTTTGGGGAAATTTTTGGATGTTTTGGGGAATTTTTGAGGGAAATTTTAGAGTAATTTTGGGGGAATTTCTGGATAATTTTGGGGTAATTTTGGAGGAATTTGGGGTAATTCTGGGGGAGTTTTTTGGTATTTTTGGGGTAATTTTGGGGCATTTCAGGATATTTTTTTTTAGTATTTTCGAGCAATTTTGGGTAATTTTAGAGTTAATTTGGGGGGTGTTTCGGGGTTATTTTGCGGTAATTTTTGGGTAATTTGCAAGAAAATTTGGGGTGATTTAGATGAATTTTGGGTAATTTTAGGGTAAACTCAGAGGTAATTTTGGATTAATTTTGGGTTAATTTTTGGGTTAATTTTTGGGTAATTTCATGATAATTTGGGGTGTTTTGGGATAATTCTTGAGGTAATTTTGGTGCAATTTTGGGGGTAATTTTGGGGGCAATTTCGGGGGGTGTTTTGAGGTAATTTTGGGTTGATTTTGGGTTAATTTTGGGTTAATTTTGGACTAATTTTTTGGCAATTTAATGATAATTGAATGGTATTTTCGGGGAGTTTTGGGATAATTTTTGGGTTAATTTTGGTGCAATTTTGGGGCCAATTTCGGGGACGTTTCGAGGTAATTTTGGGTTGATTTTGGGTTAATTTGGGGTTGATTTTGGGTTAATTTTGGACTAATTTTTTTTGTAATTTAATAGTGATTTAATGGTAATTTCGGGGGTTTTGGGGATAATTTTGGGTTAATTTTGGTGCAATTTTGGAGCAATTTTGGAGCAATTTTGGGGCTGTTTTGAGGTAATTTTGGGTTAATTTTGGGTTTATTTTGAGGTAATTTTAGGTTAATTTTGGGGTTGATTTTGGGGTAATTTTGGGGCAATTTTGGGGGAACTTTGAGACTGTTTTGAGATAATTTTGGGTTGATTTTGGGTTAATTTGGGGTTGATTTTGGGGTTGATTTTGGGTTGATTTTGGGTTAATTTTGGAGTAATTTTTGGTAATTTAATGGTAATTTCGGGGTGTTTTGGGATAATTTTGGGTTATTTTTGGTGAAATTTTGGGGCAATTTTGGGGCTGTTTTGAGGTAATTTTGTGTTAATTTTGGGTTGATTTTGGGTTAATTTTGGGTTGATTTTGGGCTGTTTTGGGGCCCCAGGCCGGGAGAAGGGGCGCTAAGTGGCCTCCCGAATATTTCCTGGAGCCGGAGCTGAATTTGGTGACGGAAAACACCGAAAACATCCTGAGTAAGGGGAATTCGGGAATTCGGGGAAAATCGGGAATTCTGGGGAAAATCGGAATTTCGGGAGAAAATTCGGGAATTTTGGGGGAGAACTGGGGAATTCTGGGGGCAAATTCGGTAATTTCGGGAAAATTTGGGAAATTCGGGGAAATTCGGGAATTTTGGGGGAAAATTTGGGAATTTTGGGAGAAAATTTGGGAATTCCGGGAGGAAATTCGGGAATTCTGGGGGAATTCGGAATTCGGAAGAAATTTTGGGAATTCCAGGGAAATTCGGGAATTCCGGAAAATTTGGGGATTTTGGGGGAATTTCAGGGAAAATTCGGAATTCGGGAAATTCAGGAATTCTGGGGGAAATTTGGGAATTCTGGGGGAAAATTCGGGAATTTTGGGGGAAAACTGGGGAATTCTGGGGGCAAATTCGGTAATTTCGTGGAAAATTTGGGAAATTCTGGGGAAATTCGGGAATTTTGGGGGAAAATTTGGGAATTTTTGGAGAAAATTTGGGAATTTCGGGGGAAATTTTGGGAATTCCAGGGGAAATTCGGGAATTACGGGAAAATTTGGGGATTTTGGGGGAATTTCAGGGGAAAATTCGGGAATTCCGGTGGAAATTCAGGAATTCTCGGGGGAAATTCGGGAATTTTGGAAGAAAATTTGGGAATTTTCGGGAGAATCGGGAATTTCGGGGGAAATTCAGGAATTCTGGTGGAAATTGGGAATTCTGGGGGGAAAATTCGGGAATTCCGGGAGAAAATTTGGGAATTCTGGGGGGAAAATTCGGGAATTTCGGGACAAAATTCGGGAATTTCGGGAGAAAATTTGGGAATTTTGGGGGAAATTTAGGGAATTCCGGGGGGAAATTTGAGGGAATATTTGGGAATTTTGAGGGAATTTTGGGGAAATCTTCGGGAATTTTGCGGGAATATTCGAAATTTTGCGAAGTTTGGGGAGATTTTGGGGAAGAGCAGAAGGAATTTTGGGATGGATTTTTCTGGAAATTCCGGAGTTTTTTGGGAGGGTCCCGAAAATTTGGGGAAATTTCGGGATGATTTGAGTGAATTTGGGATTTTGGGGGCGTTTTGGGGTTTTTTTTGTTTGTTCTTTAGAAGTCTGGAAATTCTGGATTTTTTTGAGGGAGATCCTCAGGGTCTCAGGGTGAATTTGAGATAAATTTGGGATGAATTTTGGGTGAATTTGGGATGAATTTTGGGTGAATTTGGGATGAATTTGGGATGAATTTGGGATAAATTTGGATAAATTTAAGGGAAATTTTGGGATTTTTTTTGGTTTTTGGGTTTTTTCGAGGCCTGGGAATTCCAGATTTTTGAGGGAGATCCTGAGGATCTCAGGATGAATTGGGGATAAATTTGGGATGAATTTGGGATGAATTTGGGGTGAATTTGGGATGAATTTGGAGAAATTTAAGGAAATTTGGGGATGGATTTTTTGATTATTTTTAATGGGGTTTTTGGGGTTTTTTGGTTTTTTGGGTTTTTCGAGGCCTGGAAATTCCGGGTTTTTTGAGGGAGATCCTGAGGGTCTCTGAGGTGAATTTGGGATAAATTTGGGGTGAATTTTGGGTGAATTTGGGATGAATTTGGATAAATTAAAGGGAAATTTGGGGGTGGATTTGTTGATTATTTTAAATGGGGTTTTTGGGGTTTTTGGTTTTTCCGAGGTCTGGAAATTCCGGGTTTTTTTGAGGGAGATCCTGAGGGTCTCGGGGTGATTTTGGGATGAGTTTGGGGTGATTTTGGGGTGATTTTTGGGGGGTCCCGACCATTTTTTGGGCCCCCAGAGACGGTGCGGACGGCGACGCCGTTCCCCATGGTCAGCCTGTTCCTGGTGTTCACCGCCTTCGTCATCAGCAACGTGGGGCACATCCGGCCCCAGAGGACCCTGCTGGCCTTCGTCTCGGGCATCTTCTTCATCCTCTCGGGTGAGGGGCGCCCCCCAAAACCCAAAAACCCCAAAAATTCCGATTTCCCCCCGAAAATCTGGCGCCGAAATCGGCCCCGCGCTCCCGATTCCTCCCTTTGGTTTCCAGTGTCCTCTGCAGGGTGGGACCCCAAAATTGGTTAAAATGTCCCCGAAATTGGCCCAAATCCCCCCGAAATTGGCTCAGATATCCACCCAGGGCCCCCAAAAATCCAAAAACCCCAAAATTCTGATTTTCCCCCAAAATCTGGCGCCTTAAATCGGCCCCACGCCTCCCGATTCCTGCCTTTGATTTCCTTTGTCCTCTGCAGGGTGGGACCCCAAAAATTGGCCCAAATCCCCCCAAATTGGCCCAAATCCTCCCAAATTGGCTCAGATATCCACCCAGGGCCCCCCAAAATCCAAAACCCCAAAATTCCGATTTTCCCCGAAAATCTGGCGCCGAATCGGCCCTGCGCTCCTGATTCCTCCCTTTGGTTTCCAGTGTCCTCTGCAGGGTGGGGACCCCAAAATTGGCCCAAATCCCCTGAAATTGGCCCAAATCCTCCCCAAATTGGCTCAGATATCCACCCAGGGCCCCCAAAATCCAAAAAACCCCAAAAATTCTGATTTTCCCCCAAAATCTGCGCCAAATCGGCCCCGCGCTCCCGATTCCTCCCTTTGGTTTCCAGTGTCCTCTGCAGGGTGGGACCCCAAAATTGGCCCAAATCCCCCAAAATTGGCCCAAATCCTCCCCAAATTGGCTCAGATATCCACCCAGGGCCCCCAAAATCCAAAAACCCCAAAAATTCCGATTTTCCCCAAAAATCTGCGCCAAAAATCGGCCTCACGCTCCTGATTCCTCCCTTTGGTTTCCAGGGTCCTCTGCAGGGTGGGACCCCAAAACTGGCCCAAATCTCCCCAAATTGGCCCAAATCCCCCCAAATTGGCTCAGAGGTCCACCCAGGGCCCCCAAAATCCAAAAAACCCCAAAAATTCCGATTTTCCCCGAAAATTTGCGCTGAAATCGGCCCCACAGCCCTCATGGATCTTCATTACCCTATTCAGGGTGGGACCCCAAAATTGGCCCAAATCCCCCAAAATTGGCCCAAATCCCCCCAAAATTGGACTAAACCCCCAAAATTGGCCCAAATCCCCCAAAATTGGCCCAAATCCCCCAAATTGGCTCAGAGATCCACTCAGGATCTCCCAAAATCCAAAATCCCCCCAAAATTCCGATTTCCCCCAAAAATCTGCATCTTCAATTCCAGCCCTGGGTCTTCGTTGGCCTATCCAGGGTGGGACCCCAAAATTGACCCAAATTCTGCCTAAATTAACCCAAAATCCCGGAATTCCCCCCAAAATTCCCCAAAATCTCCCCCAAAAGTCCCCAAAATATCCCCCAAAATTGCCTCAAAATCGCTCCAAATTCTGCCCAAAATGCCTCAAAATCCCCCGGAATTTTCCCCAAAATCCCCCAAAATCCCCCAAAATCTCCCCAAATTCTCTCTAAATTCCTTCTGAAATCCCAAAATTTCCTCCCCAAACTCTCATTTCTCCCCTTAATTTCCCCCACATTTCTCCCCAAAATCTCCCCAAAATCTCCCAAAATCTCCCGAAATTTCATCACAAACTCCCCAAATTTTCCCCAAAATCTTCCCCAAAACATCCAAAATCTCCGAAATCTTCCCCAAAATTCCCTGGCATCACCCCAAAAACACCCCAAATATCCTCAAAATTCCCTGGCATCTCCCCAAAAATCCCCCAAATTTTCCCCCCAAACTCCCAAATTTTCCCTCCAAATTCTCCCCTAAAACGCCCCAATTTCCCCCTTAAACTCCCCCAAATCTCACCCAAAAATCCCCGAATTTCCCCCAAATTTCCCCCAAATTTCCCCCAAATTTCCCGAATTTCCCCAAATTTCCCGAATTTCCCAATTTCCCGGGTTCCCCAGGGCTGTCTCTGGTGGTCGGGCTCGTTCTCTACATCTCCAGCATCAACGACGAGGTGATGAACCGGCCCGGGGGGTCGGAGCAATATTTCCAGTATCGCTACGGCTGGTCCTTCGCCTTTGCTGCCTCCTCCTTCCTGCTCAAGGAGGTGAGAAACCCAAAATTCACAAAAATTCCCCAAATTTCCAAAAAATTCTGAGTTTTTAGGTGAAAAATGGAGTTTCTAGGTGAAAAAATGAGATTTTTAGGTGGAAAAATGGGGTTCAGGGCTGGTCCTTCACCTTTGATGTCTCCTCCTTCCTGCTCAAGGAGGTGAGAAACCCAAAATTCCCAAAAATTTCCAAAAAATTCTGGGTTTTTTTGGTGAAAAAATAGGTTTTCTAGGTGAAAAAATGAGATTTCTAGGAGGAAAAATGGGGTTCAGGGCTGGTCCTTCGCCTTTGCTGCCTCCTCCTTCCTGCTCAAGGAGGTGAGAAACCCAAAATTCCCTAAAATTCCCAAAAATTTCCAAAAAATTCTGAGTTTTTCGGTGAAAAAATGGGATTTTTTTGGTGAAAAAATGAGATTTTAGGTGAAAAAATGAGATTTTTAGGAGGGAAAATGGGGTTCAGGGCTGTTCCTTTGCCTTCGCTGCCTCCTCCTTCCTGCTCAAGGAGGTGAGAAACCCAAAATTCACAAAATTCACAAAAATTTCCCAAAAAAATCTGGGGTTTTCGGGGAAAAAATGGGGTTTTTATGTGAAAAAATGAGATTTTTTGGAAGAAAAATGGGGTTCAGGGCTGGTCCTTCGCCTTCGCCGCCTCCTCCTTCCTGCTCAAGGAGGTGAGAAACCCAAAATTCACAAATTTACAAAAATTTCCCAAAAAATTCTGGTTTTTTCGGTGAAAAAATGGGGTTTCTAGGTGAAAAAATGGGGGTTTTAGGTGAAAAAATGAGATTTTTAGGAGGAAAAATGGGGTTCAAGGCTGGTCCTGCACCTTTGATGTCTCCTCCTTCCTGCTCAAGGAGGTGAGAAACCCAAAATTCACAAAATTCCCAAAAATTCACAAAATTCCCAAAAATTTCCAAAAAATTCTGGGGTTTTCGGTGAAAAAATGGAGTTTCTAGGTGAAAAAATGAGATTTTTTAGGAGGAAAAATGGGGTTCAGGGCTGGTCCTTAACTACCTCCTTCCTCCTCAAGGAGGTGAGAAAATGGAAATTCCAAAAATTCCAAAATTCACAAAAATTTCCAAAAAATTCTGGGTTTTTTTGGTGAAAAAATAGGTTTTCTAGGTGAAAAAATGAGATTTTTAGGAGGAAAAATGGGGTTCGGGGCTGTTCCTTCACCTTTGCTGCCTCCTTCCTGCTCAAGGAGGTGAGAAAATGGAAATTCCCAAAATTTCCAAAATTCACAAAAATTCACAGAAATTCACAATAATTTCCAAAAAATTCTGGGTTTTTCGGTGAAAAAATGGGGTTTTTAGGTGAAAAAATGAGATTTTTAGGAGGGAAAATGGGGTTCAGGGCTGGTCCTTAACCATCCCCTTCCTCCTCAAGGAGGTGAGAAAATGGAAATTCCCAAAATTCCAAAATTCCCAAAGATTCCCAAAATTCACAAAATTTCCAAAAACCATGGGGTTTTTCAGTGAATAAATGGGATTTTTTGGTGAAAAAATGAGATTTTTAGGAGGAAAAATGGGGTTCAGGGCTGGTCCTTCACCTTTGCTGCCTCCTCCTTCCTGCTCAAGGAGGTGAGAAACCCAAAATTCACAAAATTTCCCAAATTTCCAAAAAATTCTGGGTTTTTCGGTGAAAAAATGGGGTTTTTATGTGAAAAAATGAGATTTTTAGGAGGGAAAATGGAATTCAGGGCTGGTCCTTAACCATCCCCTTCCTCCTCAAGGAGGTGAGAAAATGAAAATTTCCCAAATTCCCAAAATTCCCAAAAATTCCAAAAAAATTCTGGGTTTTTAGGTGAAAAAATGAGATTTTAGGAGGAAAAAGGGGTTCAGGGCTGGTCCTTTGCCACCTCCTTCCAAAGAGATGAGAAAATGGAAATTCCCCAAATTCCCAAAATTCCCAGAAATTCCAAAAAAATCCTGAATTTTTAAGTGAAAAAATGGAAAATTTATGTGTGAAAAAGAGATTTTTAGGCGAAAAATCAGGATTTTTAGGCAGAAAAACAGGGTTCTTCAGCAGAAAAATTCAGGATTTTATGCAAAAAAAAGGGGGGATTTTTCAGAGAAAAAAATGTGATTTTTCAGAGAAAATTGGGATTTTTAGGTGAAAAAAAAAGGAAATTTTAGGCAAGGAAACGTGTGATTTTCAGGCAAAAAAAAAGGGGATTTTAGGTGCAAAAAATGCGGTTTTATGTGAGAAAATGTGATTTTTACACCAGGAAAAAATATTTGGTTTTTTCATGAAAACACTCATATCCCCAAACATCCAGTTTTAAAAAAATAATGAAAAAAAAACCAACAAAAAACCAAATTTTTCCTGACTAAATGTGGTAGAAAATCGGGATTGTTTTCCCGAAAATGATGTTTTTTATTTCCAGAAAAATGTCGTGGTTTTTTCCTAAAAAATATCAATTTATGACAAAATAATTTTAACCCAAAATTCCTGATTTCTCCTGAGGGGGAAATGGCGGGAAAATGTAAGGAGAAAATGTTGGGAAAATGTGAAAGGAAAATGGCGGGAAAATGAGGGGGAAATGGCGGAAAATGTGAGAGGAAAATGGCGGGAAAATGAGGGGGAAATGGCGGGATAATGTGAGGGAAAATGGCGGGAAATATGAGGGGAAAATGGCGGAAAATGTGAAAGGAAAATGGCGGAAAACGTGAGGGAAAAATGGCAGGAAAATGAGGGGAAATGGCGGAAAATGTAAGGAGAAAATGGCGGAATATGTGAAAGGAAAATGGCGGGAAATGAGGGGGAAATGGCGGGAAAATGTGAGGGGAAAAATGGCGGAAAATGAGGGAAAATGGCGGGAAATGTGAGGGAAATGGCGGGAAAATGTGAGGGAAAATGGCGGAAAATGGGAAAGGAAAATGGCGGAAAATGGGAAAGGAAAATGGCGGGAAAACGTGAAAGGAAAATGGCGGGAAAACGTGAGGGGGAAATGGCGGGGAAATGTGAGGGGAAATGCCAGGTGTCACTGAGATGTTGCTCAGGTATCACAGGTGTCACTCAGGTGTCACACAGGTGTCACTCAGTTATCACAGATGTCACACAGGTGTCACAGGTGTCACAGGTGTGATGTTGGTGTCACACAGGTGTCACTCAGGGGTGACAGGTGTCACTCAGTGTCGCTGAGGTGTCACAGGTGACAGGTGGCAGGTACCAGGTGTCACAGTGGAGTCACACAGGTGTCACTCAGGTGCCACTGTGATGTCATTCAGGTATCATGGGTGTCACTCAGGTGTCACACAGGTGTCACTCAGGTATCACTCAGGTGTCACACAGGTGTCACAGGTGTGTTCTCTCTCCCCCCAGGGCGACAGGTGTGATGTCGGTGTACCTGTTCACCACGCTGTTACAGGTGTCACACAGGTGCCACACAGGTGTCAGGTGTCACACAGGTGTCACACAGGTGTCACTCAGGTGTCACAGGTGTCTCTCCCCCCAGGGCGCAGGCGTGATGTCGGTGTACCTGTTCACCAGGCTGTTACAGGTGTAACTCTGGTGTCACACAGGTGTCACACAGGTGTCACTCAGGTGTAACTCAGGTGTCACAGAGGTGTCACACAGGTATCACAGGTGTAACTCAGGTGTGTCTCTTCCCCCAGGGCGACAGGTGTGATGTCAGTGTGCCTGTTCACCAGGCTGTTACAGGTGTCACACAGGTGTAACTCAGGTGTCAGGTGTCACACAGGTGTCCCACAGGTGTCATTCAGGTGTCACAGGTGTATCTCTCTCCCCTAGGGCGCAGGTGTGATGTCGGTGTACCTGTTCACCAGGCTGTTACAGGTGTAACTCTGGTGTCACACAGGAGTCACACAGGTGCCATTTAGGTGTCACACAGGTGTTACTGTGATGTCATTTAGGAGTGACAGGTGCCATTCAGGTGTCACACAGGTGTCACAGGTGTCACACAGGTGTCACTCAGGTGTCACTCAGGTGTCACCCAGGTATCACAGGTGTATCTCCCCAGGGCGCTGGTGTGATGTCGGTGTACCTGTTCACCAAGCTGTTACAGGTGTCACAGAGGTGTAAATCAGGTGTCAGGTGTCACACAGGTGTCACTCAGGTGTTACTGTGATGTCATTTAGGAGTGACAGGTGCCATTCAAGTGTCACACAGGTGTCACACAGGTGTCACACAGGTGTCACACAGGTATCACAGGTGTCACACAGGTATCACAGGCATCACAGGTATCACAGGTGTGTTCTCTCCCCCCAGGGCTGCAGGTGTGATGTCAGTGTACCTGCTCACCAGGCTGTTACAGGTGTCACACAGGTGTCACACAGGTGTCACACAGGTGTTACTGTGATGTCATTTAGGTGTCACAGGTGTCACACAGGTGTCACTCAGGTGTCACTCAGGTGTCACACAGGTGTCACTCAGGTGTCACACAGGTGTCACAGGTGTGTCTCTCCCCCAGGGTGCAGGTGTGATGTCGGTGTACCTGTTCACCACACTGTTACAGGTGTCACACAGGTGTCACACAGGTGTTACTGTGATGTCATTTAGGAGTGACAGGTGCCATTCAGGTGTCACACAGGTATCACAGGTGTCGCGACAGGTGTCACAGGTGTGTCTCTCTCCCCCCAGGGCTGCCGGGCGTGATGTCGGTGTACCTGTTCACCAGGCTGTTACAGGTGTTACTGTGATGTCACTCAGGTGTCACACAGGTATCACAGGTGTCACACAGGTGTAACTCAGGTGTGTCTCTCCCCCAGGGCGCTGGCGTGATGTCGGTGTACCTGTTCACCAAGCGCTACGCCGAGGAGGAGCTGTACCGCGCGCCGCCTCACCTGCTGCGGCCGCTTCTCAGCACCTGCTTCGGGGCTGTCGGCGAAGTTCCTGCAGCCGCGGGCGTGGCCGCGCCCGCAGCCCCTCGGACGCCTCCTCGGACGTGTCCATCCAGATGACTCCAGAACTACCCCCGGCCATCAAGTACCCGCAGAGACCCGCCCCGCACCCGCACCTGTCCACCTCGCCCTGCTAGGGCGCACCTGGGGTGGGGACACACCTGGGGGCTTGGGGACACACCTGGGGGGGTTGGGGACACACCTGGGACACACCTGGGGGAGTAGGAAGGGCTTGGGGACACATCTGAGGGATTTAGGGACACACCTGGGGACATGGGACACACCTGGCAGATTTAGGGACACACCTGGGCGCACCTGGGCGATTTGGGCGTGTCCATCCAGATGACTCCAGAACTACCCCCCGGCCATCAAGTACCCGCGAGAGACCCGCCCCGCACCCGCACCTGTCCACCTCGCCCTGCTAGGGCGCACCTGGGGGTGGGGGCTCACCTGGGGGCTTGGGGACACACCTGGGGGGGTTGGGGACTCACCTGGGGGCTTGGGACACACCTGGGGGCTTGGGGACACACCTGGGGGACATGGGACACACCTGGGGGCTTGGGGACACACCTGGGGGTTTGGGGACACACCTGGGCACACCTGGGGGAGTAGGAAGGGCTTGGGGACACATCTGAGGGATTTAGGGACACACCTGGGGGATTTGGGGACACACCTGGGGGATTTGGGGACACACCTGGGGGACATGGGGCACACCTGGGACACACCTGGGGGATTTAGGGACACATCTGGGACATACCTGGGGGGGTTGGGGACACATCTGGGGGTTTAGGGACACATCTGGGGGATTTAGGGAGGCACCTGGGCACACCTGGGGGTTTAGGGACACACCTGGGGGATTTAGGGACACACCTGAGGGGCTTGGGAACACACCTGGGCACACCTGGAGGCAGCTGGGGGTGTAGGAAGGTCTTGGGGACACACGAGGGGCGCACCTGGGTGTGCCTGGGCTCACCTGGTGGGATTGGGGACACACCTGGGCACACCTGGGGGACATGGGACACACCTGGGGGACACACCTGGGGGGTTGGGGACACATGGGGACACCTGGGGGACACACCTGGGCACACCTGGGGGTTCGGGCTCATTTGGGGACATCAGGGCCTGACCCCCGTCGCCATCTTGGTGATGTCATCGGCCGCCATCTTGGCCGGGCAGTGACAGCCAATCAGAGAGCAGGAATGGCTGCGCGGCCATTTTGGATCAGCAGCAGCCAATCAGAGGCAAGGATTCCATTGGCGGCCATATTGACCGGGGGTGGTGGCCAATGAGAGACAAGGATCAGCTCGGCGGCCATCTTGGACTGGCAGCAGCCAATGAGAGACGAGGATTGCCCTGGCGGCCATTTTGAATCGGTAGCAGCCAATGAAAGACGAGGATTGGCTCGGCGGCCATTTTGTCTCTGCCAGCGGCAACCAATGAGAGACAAGGATCACACTGGCGGCCATTTTGGATTGGCAGCAGCCAATGAGAGACGAGGATTGTCCTGGCTGCCATCTTGAATAGGTGTGGTGGCCAATGAGCAACAAGGATCCGGCTTGGCGGCCATCTTGAATTGGTGGCCGCCAATGAGAGACAAGAATTGCACTGGCAGCCATCTTGACTGGGAGAATCCAGCCAATGAGAGACAAGGATCAGCTTGGCGGCCATTTTGAATCCGTAGCAGCCAATCAGAGACAAGGATCACTTTGGCGGCCATTTTGAATTGGTAGCAGCCAATCAGAGACGAGGATCATTTTGGCGGCCATTTTGAATCTGTAGCAGCCAATCAGAGACGAGGATCATTTTGGCGGCCAGTTTGAATCTGCAGCAGCCAATCAGACACGAGGATCATTTTGGCGGCCATTTTGAATCTGTAGCAGCCAATCAGAGAGGGGAACCCTCGGCGGCCATCTTGTCCCCCAGACCCCTTGGGGGGGAGGTTCCCACGGGGTTTTCCCGCCATTTCGGCCCCGCCCCCCGCGTGGCTGGTCCATGGTGGGGTCCCCATCGAGCACAAACTGGGGGGGGCGGGGCGGGGTCGCGGGGGGGCTCGAGCCCGTTTTTGGGGGTGGGGGGTGGGGAGGTGTCCCCAAATCACGGGGGGCGGGGCTTGGGGTGGGGGAGGGGTCTGGGGGTGTTCCCCTCCCCCCAAATTTCTGTGGCAATAAAACGGCTCCGATATGCTGACCCCCCCAAATTAATACTTAATTAATAAATAATTAATAAATAAATAAAAATTGGGGGAGGGGTAAATAGAAGCCAAAAAAAAAATTAAAAAATTTTTTTGGGCGAAGGGGGGAGGGGGGGAGGGGAAAGGGGGGAGGGGTCGCGGCCCCTCCCCCACCCTCGGCGCTGTACGATATGTAAATAAGGGATCACGTGACCTCAATAAAGGATTTCAAACTGTGCCAGGTGAGACCGAGACCCCAAAAATCAGAATGGGAACCCAAAAATCATCAAAAATCATCCTGGGAGCCCAAAAATAATCCCGGGATCTTAAAATTCTTTTGGGACCCCCAAAACTCAGCCTGGGACCCCAAAAATCATCCTGGGACCCCAAAAAAATCAGAATGGGACCCCAAAAATCAGAATTGGAGCCCAAAAATCATCCTGGGACCCCAAAGTTCAGACTGGGACCCCAAAAATCAGAATGGGAGCCCCCCAAAAACTCATCCTGAAACCCCAAAAATCATCCTGGGACCCCAAAATCAGCGTGGGACCCCAAAAATCAGAATGGGATCCTCAAAAATCAGAATGGGAGCCCCCAAAAAATCATCCTGGGACCCCAAAATTAATCCCTGGATGTCAAAATTCATTTTGGGACCCCAAAAATCATCTTGAGACCCCAAAAATCAGAATGGGAGCCCCCAAAAAATGATCCTGGGACCCCAAAAATAATCCCGGGATGTCAAAATTCATTTTGGGACCCCCCAAAATCATTTTGAGACCCCAAAAATCAGAATGAGAGACCAAAACCCAACCTGGGACCCCAAAACCAGAATTGAATCCCTAAAAATCAGAGTGGGACCCCAAAACTAACATGGGACCCCAAAAATCCGTCCTGGGACCCCAAAAATCAGCGTAGGACCCCAAAAATCAGAATGGGACCCCAAAAATTCAACCTGAGACTCCAAAAATCAACTTGGGACCCCAAAATCAGAAGGGAGCCCCCAAAAACTCATCCTGAAACCCCAAAAATCATCCTGGGACCCCAAAATCAGCGTGGGACCCCCAAAAATCAGAATTGGATCCCCAAAAATCAAAATGGGAGCCCCCCAAAAAATCATCCTGGGACCCCCAAAATAATCCCGGGATGTCAAAATTCATTTAGGGACCCCCAAAATCATCTTGAGACCCCAAAAATCAGAATGAGAGCCCAAAAATCAACCTGGGACCCTAAAAACCAGATTTGGATCCCTAAAAATCAGAGTGGGACCCCAAAACTAACTCTGGGACCCCCAAAAATCCATTCTGGGACCCCAAAATCAGCGTGGGACCCCAAAAATCAGAATGGGACCCCAAAAATAATCCCGGGATCTCAAAATTCATTTTGGGACCCCAAAAAATCATCTTGAGACCCCAAAAATCAGAATGGGACCCCAAAAATGAGAATTGGAGCCCGAAAATTCAACCTGAGATTCCAAAAATCAACTTGGGACCCCAAAATCAAAATTGGACCCCCAAAAATCATCCTGGGACCCCCAAAAATAATCCTGGGACCCCAAAATTCATTTTGGGACCCCAAAAAATCATCTTGAGACCCCAAAAATCAGAATGGGAGCCCAAAATCAGCGTGGGACCCCAAAAATCAGAATTGGATCCCTAAAAATCAGAGTGGGACCCCAAAACTAACTTGGGACCCCCAAAAATCCATCCTGGGACCCCAAAAATCAGCGTGGGCCCCCCAAAAAATCAGAATGGGACCCCAAAAATCAGAATTGGAGCCCGAAAATTCAACCTGAGACTCCAAAAATCAACTTGGGACCCCAAAAATCAAAATTGGACCCCCAAAAATCAGAATGGGAGCCCCTCAAAAAATCATCCTGGGACCCCAAAAATAATCCCGGGATGTCAAAATTAATTTTGGGACCCCCCCAAAATCATTTTGAGACCCTAAAAATCAGAATGAGAGACCAAAAATCAACCTGGGACCCCAAAAATCAGAATTGGATCCCTAAAAATCAGAGTGGGAGCCCAAAACTCACATGGGACCCCCAAAAAATCCATCCTGGGACCCCCAAAAATCAGCGTGGGACCCCAAAAATCAGAACTGGAGCCCGAAAATTCAACCTGAGACTCCAAAAATCAACTTGGGACCCCAAAAATCAGAAGGGAGACCCCCAAAAACTCATCCTGAGACCCCAAAAATCATCCTGGGACCCCAAAAAATCAACCTGGGACCCCAAAAATCAGAATGGGACCCCAAAAATCAGAATGGGAGCCCCCCAAAAAATCATCTTGGGACCCCAAAAATAATCCCGGGATGTCAAAATTCATTTTGGGACCCCAAAAAAATCATTTTGAGACCCCAAAAACCAGAATGGGACCCCAAAAAATCAACCTGGGACCCCAAAAATTCAACCTGAGACCCCAAAAATCAGAATGGGACCCCAAAAATCAGAATGGGAGCCCCCAAAAATCATCCTGGGACCCCCAAAAATAATCCTGGGATCTCAAAATTCATTTTGGGACCCCAAAAAATCATCTTGAGACCCCAAAAATCAGAATGGGAGCCCAAAAATCAGAATTGATCCCCAAAATCAGAAGGGAGACCCCCAAAAATCATCCTGGGACCCCAAAAATAATCCCGGATGTCAAAATTCATTTTGGGACCCCCCAAAATCATTTTGAGACCCCAAAAACCAGAGTGGGACCCCAAAAATTCAACTTGGGACCCCAAAATTCAACCTGGGACCCCAAAAATCAGAATTGGATCCCCAAAAATCATCCTGGGACCCCAAAAATCAAAGTGGGACCCCAAAAATAATCCTGGGATGTCAAAATTCATTTTGGGACCCCCAAAATCATCCTGGGACCCCAAAAATCCGAGTGGGACCCCAAAAAAATCATCTTGAGACCCCAAAATTCAACCTGGGACCCCAAAAATTCAACCTGGGCCCCCAAAAATTCAGCCTGGGCCCCCAAATCCTCCCCCAAACCTGGGGCCAGACTGGGGAGGGGATCATTAATTAGGTTAATTAGCGGCTGGGGGCTCAATTAGGGGCGCTAATTAGGGACTGGGGGTTAATTTGGGACTGGGGGGCTAAATCGGGGGGGGGAGGAGTTAATTGGGGGGGCTTCAGGTGTTAATTAAGGCCTGGGGATTAATTAGGAACCGGGGGTTAATTGGGGGTTAATTAGTGCCTGGGTGGGTTAATTAGAATGGGCGGGGGTTTTAATTAAAGTCTGGGGGGTTAATTAGTGCAGTCTGGGGAGGGTAATTAGTCGCTAAGGGGTTAATTAGTGCCTGGGGGAGTTAATTAAGGGGTCTGGAGGGTTAATTAGTGCCTGGGGGTTAATTAGTGCTTGGGGGTTAATTAGCGCCTGGGGGTTAATTAGTGCAGTCTGGGGAGGGTAATTAGTCGTTAAGGGGTTAATTAGTGCCTGGGGGAGTTAATTAAGGGGTCTGGAGGGTTAATTAGTGCCTGGGGGTTAATTAGAGCGGTCTGGGGGGTTAATTAGTGGCTGGGGAGTTAATTAAAAGGGTCTTGGGTGGGTTAATTAGTGCCTGGGGGTTAATTAGTGCACTCTAGGGAGGGTAATTAGTCGTTAAGGGGTTAATTAGCGCCTGGGGGAGTTAATTAAGGAGGTCTAGACAGTTAATTAGTGCCTGGGGGTTAACTAGTGCCTAGGAAAGTTAATTAGTACTTAGGGGGTTAATTAGAGCGGTCTGGAGGGTTAATTAGTGCCTGGGGGATTAATTAGTGCCTGGAGGGTTAATTAGTACACTCTAGGGAGGGTAATTAGCCGTTAAGGGGTTAATTAGTACCTGGGGAGTTAATTAGAGTGGCCTGGAAGGGTTAATTAGCTCCTGGGGAGTTAATTAGTTCCTGGGGGTTAATTAGAGTGGTCTGGGGGATTAATTAGTGCCTGGAGGGTTAATTTGCTCCTGGGGGTTT
Source organism: Luscinia luscinia (assembly GCA_034336685.1). Classification (NCBI taxonomy): domain Eukaryota; kingdom Metazoa; phylum Chordata; class Aves; order Passeriformes; family Muscicapidae; genus Luscinia; species Luscinia luscinia. The sequence continues at coordinate 6,337 of JAKWBO010000788.1, read as the reverse complement.
ATTAGTGCACTCTAGGGAGGGTAATTAGTACTTAATGGGTTAATTAGCGCCTGGGGGTTAATTAGAGTGGCCTGGAAGGGTTAATTAGCTCCTGGGGGAGTTAATTAGTTCCTGGGGGTTAATTAGAGCGATCTGGGGGGTTAATTAGTGCCTGGGGGCTAATTAGCGCGGTCTGGGGGGTTAATTAGAGCCTGGGGGTTAATTAGAGCCGTCTGGGGAGTTAATTAGTGCCTGGTGGGTTAATTAGTTTCTGGGGGTTAATTAGAGCGGTCGGGGGGTTAATTAGCGCCTGGGGGTTAATTAAAGCCGGGGGGTTAATTAGCGCGGTCTGGAGGGGTTAATTAGCGCCTGGGGGTTAATTAGCGCGGGATGAAGGGTTAATTAGCGCCGGGGCTAATTAGAGCGGTCTGAAGGGCTAATTAGTGCCTGGGGTTAATTAAAGCCTGGGGGGTTAATTAGAGCGGTCTGGGGGGTTAATTAGCGCCTGGGGAGTTAATTAGTTCCTGGGGGTTAATTAGAGTGGTCTGCGGGGGTTAATTAGTGACTGGGGGTTAATTAGTTCCTGGGGGTTAATTAGAGCGGTCTGAAGGGTTAATTAGCGCTGTCGGGGTTAATTCACGACTGGGGCGTGGCCTGTCCCGCGTGGGCGTGGCCTAACCCACAATGGGCGTGGCCTGTCCCGCGTGGGCGTGGCCTAACACACAATGGGCGTGGCCTGTCCCGCGTGGGCGTGGCCTGTCCCGCGTGGGCGTGGCCTGACCGCGGTGGGCGTGGCCTGTCCCGCGTGGGCGTGGCCGCGGCGTTTCCGTGGAGACGGCGCCGCATCCCCGTTGCCATGGAAACCCCGCGATTTACCCTGTTCCCAGGCTCCGCCCCCCGTGACGTCATCACAGAACCTTCCAGGCCCCTCCCCTTCCCCTCCCCCCGGGCCCCCCAGATTTTCCCCTCCCCCCAACGTCGCAGCCGAACCCGGGACCGGCACCGGCGGCGGGACCCCCAAAATCCCCCAAAACCCCCGGGGACCCCCAAAATCCCCCCAAAATCCCCAGGGACCCCAAAATCCCCCAAAAATTCCGGGGACCCCAAAATCCGCCCAAAAATTCCGGGGGACCCCAAAATCCCCTTAAAAATTCCGGGTGACCCCCAAAATCCCCCAAAACCTGCCTGGGACCCCCAAAAAATCCCGGATCCCCCAAAATCCAAAAAATCCCCGGACCCCCCTTCCAAAATCTGCCCCCAAAAAATCCCCCCCGGAAGCTGCTGCGACCCCCCCCAAAAATTGGGGAGGGGGACGGGGGTCCCAAGACTCGGACTGGAAAAATCGGGGTGGGGACCCCGAAATCGACACCGGGAGCCCCCCAAAAATCAGGGTGGGGACCCCCCAAAAATCGGGGTGGGGACCCCCGAAATTTTGGACCGGGATGGACGGAACAGGAAATTGAGGAGGTAAAGGGGGGGGGCTCGGGGGGATTTTGGGGGATTTGGGGGTCCTGGGGAGTTTTGGGGGATTTTGGGGGGATTTTTGGGGGTTCGGGGGATTTTGGGGTGTCCTGGGGGGTTCGAGTGTGTTTGGGGGATCCTGGGGCTGATTTTGGGGGTCTTGGGGGTCCTGAGGATTTTGGGGGTCTGGGGTAGATTTTGGGGGGTTCTGAGGAGATTTTGGGGGTCCTGGGATGATTTTGGGGGTCTTGAGGAGATTTTGGGGGGTCCTGGGGAGGGTTTTGAGGGGTTCGGAGAGGCCGGGAAGGATTTTGGGGGATTTTGGGGGTTCCTTGGGATTTGGGGGTCCTGGAGGGTTTTGGGGGTCCGGGGGGATTTTGGGGATATTTTGGGGGTCCTGGCGTGATTTTGGGGGTCTTGAGGAGAATTCAGGGGTCTTGGGGGATTTTGGGGGTCCTGAGGAGATTTTGGGGGTCCTGGGGGTTTCCAATATTTTGGGGGTGGGGAGGGCAGAACCCCCCATGGGGGAGGGGCGATCCGGACCCCTCCCAATTTCCCCTCCCCTCCCCCCCCATTTTGGGACATCCCATTATGATTTTTTTTGGGGGGGGGGTCATTAAACCCCTCCCCCAATTTCTCCGCAGCTGATTGGCCGAGACTGAGGAGCCCCCAGCACCTGAGCCCCCCCCCCAAAAACCTGGGACCCCCAAAATCCCCCAAATCCCCAAATTCTACCAAATTCCCCCAAATCCCCTCCCCCACTGCCCTAAACCCCCAAAATCCCCCAAAATCCCCAAATTCTACCAAATTCCCCAAAATCCCCTCCCACTGCCCTAAACCCCCCCAAATACCCCAAATACCCCAAAATCACCCCAAGTTCCCCCAAAATTCCCCTAATTCCCGAAATTTCCCCAAATTCTCCCAAATTCCTTCCAAAATCCCTTCCTGCTCCCTAAATCCCCTAAATCCCCCAAAATCCCCTAAATCCCCCAAAAATCCCCAAAATCCCCCAAATCCCCCAAAATCCCCTCCCCACTACCCTAAACCCCCAAACCCCCCAAAAATCCCCTCCCCACTACCCTAAATCCCCCAAAATCCCCCCCAAAATCCCCTAAATCCCCCCAAAAATCCCCCCAAAATCCCCTAAATCCCCCGAATCCCCCAAAATCCCCCCAAAATCCCTAAATCCCCCCAAAATCCCCCCAAAATCCCTAAATCCCCCAAAATCCCCCAAAATCCCCTAAATCCCCGGAAATCCTCCCAAAATCCCCTAAACCCCCAAATCCCCAAAATCCCCCAAATCCCCCAGATCCCCCAAAATCCCCCCAAAATCCCGTAAATCCCCCAAAATCCCCCAAAATCCCCTCCCCCACTACCCTAAACCCCCAAACCCCCCAAAATCCCTCCCCACTACCCTAAACCCCCCAAAAATCCTACAAAATCCCTCCCCACTACCCCAAACCCCCAACCCCCCAAAACCCCTCCCCACCCCTAACCCCTCCCCAACCCCCCTAAACCCCTTTAACCCCCCCCCTCCCCACCCCCACCCCTCCCCCACCCTGGGCACCCTCACCCTGTGGGGCAGGGCCATCCCTGCCCCCCTCCTCCCTCCTCCCCTCCTCCTCCTCCTTCCCCCGCCCTGCCGCCCCTCCCCCACGGCGGGGGTCGCTCTGGGGTCGCTGAAGCGCTGGGAGGGGGGGCGGGGCGGGGGAGGGGCGCTGTGGTGCGAGCGGGGGCGCAGGTGCTGCTGACGGCCGTGGGCGCCTTCGCCGCCTTCGGGCTCATGGCGATCGCCATCGGCACCGACTACTGGCTGTACGCGCGGGCGCGCGTCTGCAACGGCACCGGCGGCGCCAACGGCAGCGCGGGCGCGGCGGGCGCGGCCGGGCCGGGGGACAGGCGGGAGCACGGCGGCATGACGCACTCCGGGCTCTGGAGGGTCTGCTGCCTCGAAGGTGACGGGGCGGGGACATTGGGGACATTGGGGACATGGCTGGGGACATCACTGGGGACATTGGTGACACTTTGTGGCTCACAGGGGACGGCCGGGCCGGAGGACAGGCGGGAAGCACGGCGGCATGACGCACTCCGGGCTCTGGAGGGTCTGCTGCCTCGAAGGTGACGGGGGTGGGGACACTGAGGGACATGGATGGGGACATGGCTGGGGACATTGGGGACATGGCTGGGGACACCTTTGGGGACGTTAGGGACACTTTGTGGCTCAGCGGGCGCGGCCGGGCCGAGGGACAGGCGGGAGCACGGCGGCATGACGCACTCCGGGCTCTGGAGGGTCTGCTGCCTCGAAGGTGACGGGCGGGGACACTGGGGACATCACTGGGGACATTGGAGACACCTTTGGGGACATTGGGGACACCTTTGGGATCATTGGTGACATCACTGGGGTCATTGGTGACATCACTGGGGACGCTGGCGACACTGGGGACACTGGGGACATGGATGGGGACATTGGAGACACCTTTGGGATCATTGGTGACATCACTGGGGACATTGGTGACATTACTGGGGATGTTGGTGGCACCATTGGAGTCATTGGTGACACCTTTGGGGTCACTGGTGACACCTTTGGGAGCATTGGAGACATGGCTGGGGTCATTGGTGGCACCTTTGGGGACATTGGTGACACTGGCAGGACATGGGTGGCACCATTGGACTCATTGGTGACATCACTGGGGATGTTGGTGGCACCTTTGGGGTCATTGGTGACATCACTGGGGACATTGGGGACACTGGCAGGACATGGGTGGCACCATTGGAGGCATTGGTGACATCACTGGGGACATTGGTGACACTGACAGGACATTGGGGACACCTCTGGGGACATTGGTGACATCGCTGGGGACATTGGTGACATCACTGGGGACATTGGTGACAGCCTTGGAGACATTGGTGACACCTTTGGGGTCATTGGTGACATCGCTGGGGACATTGGTGACATCACTGGGGACGTTGGGGACACTTTGTGGCTCAGCTGGGGACGGCCGGGCCGGGGGACAGGGCGGGAGCACGGCGGCATGACGCACTCCGGGCTCTGGAGGGTCTGCTGCCTCGAAGGTGACGGGGCGGGGACACTGGGGACATGGCTGGGGACATGGCTGGGGACATGGCTGGGGACACCTTTGGGGTCATTGGTGACACTGGCAGGACATGGGTGGCACCATTGGACTCATTGGTGACATCACTGGGGATGTTGGTGGCACCTTTGGGGTCATTGGTGACATCACTGGGGACATTGGTGACATTACTGGGGACGTTGGGGACACTGGGGACACTGCGGACATGGCTGGGGACACCTTTGGGAGCATTGGTGACATCACTGGGGACATTGGGGACACTGGCAGGACATGGGTGGCACCATTGGAGGCATTGGTGACATCACTGGGGACATTGGTGACACTGACAGGACACTGGGGACACCTTTGGGGACGTTGGGGACACTTTGTGGCTCAGCGGCGCGGCCGGGCCGGGGGACAGGCGGGAGCACGGCGGCATGACGCACTCCGGGCTCTGGAGGGTCTGCTGCCTCGAAGGTGACGGGGCGGGGACACTGGGGACATGGCTGGGGACACTGGGGACATGGCTGGGGACACCTTTGGGAGCATTGGTGACATCACTGGGGACATTGGTGACATTACTGGGGTCATTGGTGACATCACTGGGGACGCTGGCGACACTGGGGACACTGGGGACATGGATGGGGACATTGGAGACACCTTTGGGATCATTGGTGACATCACTGGGGACATTGGTGACATTACTGGGGATGTTGGTGGCACCATTGGAGTCATTGGTGGCACCTTTGGGAGCATTGGTGACACCTTTAGGAGCATTGGAGACATGGCTGGGGTCATTGGTGGCACCTTTGGGGACATTGGTGACACTGGCAGGACATTGGTGGCACCATTGGGATCATTGGTGACACCTTTGGGAGCATTGGTGACGTCACTGGGGACATTGGTGACACTGACAGGACATTGGTGACACCTTTGGGGACATTGGTGACATCGCTGGGGACATTGGTGGCAGCTTTGGGGACAGTGGTGACCCCGCTGGTGGCGCTGTTGGGGACACTTTGTGGCTCCGCGGGGGCAGCCGGGGGAGGGGACAGGCGGGAGCACGGGCGGGGTGGACGCACTGCGAGGCTCTGGAGGGTCTGCTGCCTCGAAGGTGACGGGGCGGGGACACTGGGGACATTGGGGACACCTTTGGGACATGGCTGGGGACACCTTTGGGAGCATTGGTGACACTGGCAGGACATGGGTGGCACCATTGGACTCATTGGTGACATCACTGGGGATGTTAGTGGCACCTTTGGGGTCATTGGTGACATCACTAGGGACATTGGTGACATTACTGGGGTGATTGATGGTCATCACTGGGGACACTGGGGACTTGAATGGGGACACCGGCAGGACATTGGTGACATCACTGGGGACTTTGGTGGCACCTTTGGGGACATTGGTGACACTGGCAGGACATTGGTGGCGTCACTAGGAGCACTGGGGACACAGCTGGGGTCACTTGAGATGTCCCCAATGTCCCCAATGTCCTCAATGTCCCCAATGTCCTCAATCCCAATGCCCCCAATGTCTAATGTCACAGTAATGCGATATACAATGTGCAATATTTAATGTCTAATGTTTAGTATTTAATGTGCAATGTGCAATGTCACAATGTCCTAATGTCCCAATGTCCCAATCAATCTTTATTGATACAAGTATCACTAATCATCCCAATGTGCAATATCAATGTTACGATATTTAATATTTTTAGTAATGCAATGTGCAATGTTTCAATTATTAAATACTAATGTCCCCAATCTAAGCTAATGTCCCAATGTCCCGATGTCCCAGTAATGCAATGTCCCCAATGTCCCCGG